>JAPEVF010001009.1:0-15568 GCA_029747585.1 Pleurotus djamor | reverse complement strand
AAACACGTACCATAACTTCATATTCCCGCCTTCATCCTCAGCATTTTCTCGCCTCCCTCTCTATCTCCCTCTCCCTCTCTTTCTTCATTTAACTATTCGCATATCGACATCGACGACACGCATCCGCACACCCATACATCCGTATCACCCATCATACATCATCCTCTCACCATAGCAGCACGAATCCATTGTTCATTTTTTTTGTTACTTCTCCTATAAGTATCAGAATTTCTGTTGTTTCTTTCCCTTCGTATTTGATAGCTTAGATATCATTGTATGTTAATTGTGGGTTCGTTCCGCCCTATGTCACTTACTATTTCCTAGTGGCTCTTATACATGTGTATTCGTATCGATTACGCTGCTTTTGCGAGCAGTCCATAGACACAATAAACTATTGAACGGATCAAGGACAAGGGTACCTCCAGTTGACAAGCTAAGAAGCCTGAACATACTTGGTAGCATATTAGATTGACGGACAAATTCACAGCGAGGAGAAGAGTACGAGGAGGAAGATGCCAAATCAATTCATTCTATACAACGGATACAACGAAGTAAATTACAAAAGAATCCATCAGACTGACGCTCTACCCGCTGGTTAACCCGCCAGCCGACTCCGAAGAGTACAGCCGGGACAAGAAAACCAAACGTCCTCGAGAGCACTTTCCACATTCCGAAGAACGTAGAAAGTAGCCCATGTTCTCAGTCAAAACGAGAGAGCGCGAATGTCATCGAGTGGACTTGAAGAATGCGGCATGAGTAAACATGCGAGACTCGAGTTAGTTTCTATAGAATAGATCCTAGCTGAGTATGTTCTAAGGAATCAACAATGTGCGAGGAAAATTTTTATAGGGTTTGTGGATGGTCTGTGCGCGGTAATTTGGGCACGTGGTTTTGAGACGGGGGAAGTGACGACCCCTAGGCCTTTGAAGGCCCCTGGTTGCGAATGTGGTTGTGTGACATTGCCAGAAAGGGACAACTCAGGGTGAAAGCGACCAAATAAATTTGAAGAGCCCAGTAAAATCCAGGCGACACAGAAGTCAGAAGCTCGGAGGTATGCAGGTGTTATCTTTGTTGCCTCTTTGCGCCAGAGAGTGAGCAGTCGGCTGTAGTTGAGCGCTTGAGTGCTTACATACAACGTTCCCTCACTTGAACTTCTTGGCACACTTATGTTGGTATTGAGTCAACGTCTTTCAATCGTCGCCAGGAGTAAGAAATCTCACCAAGGAAGGGCTTCTCCGACTGGAAAAAGATGGGCAGTTGTTGGGCGGTTCCCCAAATTGTTCATCGAAGAAACTGCTGAAAGAATAAGAGGTAAGCACAGTTTCCATACGCGAATCACAGCGATCGCCCAAAGCCTTGCTAAGCTGCCGTAGAAAAGGTATCCCCCGTGTTGGGGCTTGATAATGAACGCGCAAGCTACACGCTCGCCTACGTGAACGTTGCCTACGAAGTTGAACTACCAGTTAAAACTCACCTCCATGAGTCAGCTCGGTCATCGCTAGCAAGCCGATGATCGTCCCCTACCGTCCTATACCTCCGCTCTTCAACGATTATTCAGACATTCGGGGTACCGGGTTATAGCAGGTAACTGAGAATCGATTCTCAGCAATCGGTTTGGCCACTTAGCCGGCATTTTGCGCGGAGATAGCACATAAGGCACCTACGGTGACCAACTGATCGTGTATTCCTCAAATCGCGTCGTCAGTGTTGCCAATAATGATAGGAGATTGACCTTGTATAAATTCCTTGAGCATCTTAAGCTTAAGCTTCAGCGGCCAAACAGTATCCTTAATTTACCTTTCCAATCGCAGCCTTTACCATTCCTCAACCAGCACTTTGACCGATGTCAACCCCCGAACGCATTCTTGTGAGTCTTTTCACTTACCTTCTTATCAGCACAGCAGCTAAAGCATGGTCAGGTTACTGGTGCTTCAGGATATCTTGGGTCGCACGTAGTAAAGGCACTCATTGATGCAGGATACAGCGTACGAGCGTATGTACTGCCCAGCTCTCTTTTGATTGGGATTTCATCCCTCATCACTCAAAAATAGGACCGCTCGCGCTCCACGAGTACAAGCTCTCCAAGAAGCATATTCCGTGTACAACGCGACCGAAAGTTCCAAGGCCGAAGTCGTTCAGTTAGACGACATCGTCCATGGCACGTTCCCGGAAGTATTCGCAGGCGTCAGTGGAGTCATTCACGTTGCGTCTCCTCTGGCTGGTAGAGAGGGTCCCGATACCCTCTTCATCAGCGCTGTGGAGGGTACGAGGAACGTCCTTCGTCAAGCAGAGAAGTCGGGCATAACGAGGATCGTCGTCACGAGCTCAGTCGCAGCTCTGAGGAGTCGATTGATGCCATCGCCCTCAGAGCCCTTAAGAGATACAGGTACGCCTCACGATCAGTTGGAAAAGATCCTCCGGTGCTCAATTGCTTATTTCTTATAGACTGGAACACGCTCACTAAAGAGGAAGCCATAGCAAGTGGGAATGACCTCGCTATCTACGCCGTCTCCAAGACATTGGCAGAAAAGGCCGTCTGGGAGTTTGGGGACGCACACCCGCACGTTGAAATCACCACCAGTAAGCGACGATCTATCCGAGTGCCTTACGATGACCGAACTCACTTCCCTCCCAAGTTAACCCACCCTTCCTTTACGGACCGTTCGCCCCAACCCAGAAATTCCCAAAACGTGATCTCGCAGCGTTTTCGTCTAACGGATTCATCTACAGCTTGCTCTCCCACGGAGGGAACATCGTTTCAACCTCTGATCACGCTGATGTCCGGGATGTTGCTCGGGCACATGTGTTGGCTCTGAAGTCACCTCCGACGTCCGTCGTCGGACGAAAGCGTCTACCATTCGCGTCTCCAAACGGTCTCGTATTCGGAGAAATCCTCAAGTATCTCGCCACTCAACGCCCAGAGCTCAAGGATCGCCTGACCAAAAAGGACGCTCCTCGTCTCAGTCGAGACAGAGCCCCTGTTGATTTCGACCGCATCAAAGAGGTACTTGGAATGGAGAAGAGCGACTTTCACAAGGTTGAGGACACAATTTTGGAGAGTGTAGACCAATTCATTGAGTTTGAGCGGGCCTGGAAAGCATCTACCAGTAGCTTGTAGTCAGTTGACATACGAACTCCTGTCATCCTCCCAAGGGGATTCCCTATTTAGAACGCTTCCACGTGCACTTTTTGCGTCGATCGCTTCGTCGATCGCTTTTAGTCCACACGCTAAACTTCAAACCAACCTCGAACTAGCCTCTTTGACTTGTCAATGGAACTTTACGCGATGATGCCGCACCGTCTACTCGCTGGCGACCTCCTCGTCTTCCTTGCAACCACCGCTGCTTAGCCATGGTCCAATTGTCGTTTTCCCTCCTTATCTTTGGACCACTATGCGTCCAAGGTCTCGCTTTGGGGACTTGTAGATTGGCATTGCAATATGCCGAGGTGAGTTTCTCGATGTATTATATGACAAACTGGCCGCTCACACCTTGTCAGAACGCTGCACAACGATTGCATTCTCAGTACTACTCCCCAGAACTGGGCATGTATAGCGAGTCTTACTATCAATGGACGGACAGTGTGTGTAACCCGCTGCGCTTTCTTCGTTTTACATCTTTGAACGCGTACTAGAATGCTTTGGAAGATACCAGTAACTTGATGATCTTGACAGGCAAGGATGACTACAACTTCACAACTCGGAATTCGCATCTCGCCATCGCTGCCTTGGACCCCACTACCGATTGGAATTACTGGCTTGGGAAGTACAATGACGATAGCCAAGTATGTCCAAATCTGTCTTGTCCTTCGACTGGTTTCTGATCAGTTTTCATGCAGTGGCATGTTCTTTCCTTGTGGAGAATGGCAGACTACCACAACCTCCGGAAACGCGATCCACAGCCATATACAGTGAGTCCTCCGGGCATTTCGCCTTTCCCTTGCTTTATTCACCAACCTTAAAGACGGCCGCTGGCGCGATTTACGACATAATATTAGGCCATTGGGATGAAGAGTGCGGTGGAGGTCGTAAGTCAAACCCCATTTTGAGTCAGTCCTTCTCAAAGTCAGGTCCCACCAGTGTGGTGGACAACGGAGCATACCTACAAAAATGCCATTACCAACGAGCAATTTCTCCTTATATCGGCGGCAGGGTATCTGCGAAACCAAAATCGAACGTATCTGGACCATGCCCATAAAGCCTGGAATTGGTGTAAGTCGCTCCTGTGGACCTGTGTCAACAAGGAAAGACGCTGAGCTTTCCTTAACAGTACGAGCATCAGGCATGCGGAATCATCACGGTCTATTCAATGATGGACTCAACTACACGACGTGTTCCAATAATGGCCAAGTGGGTTTTTCTGACCAAAATTTGTTCCTAGCTGACAATGTGGTCACCAGACAACTTGGACCTATAACCAAGGTCTAGTGGCTTCAGGGCTCGGCGCGCTGTCGGCTGCCACAGGAGACAAGACCCTTCTTCACGAGGCGGAGATAACTTTAGATGCGACAGTTGCTCGCTTGACGCAAAACGGTGTGTTGCGGGAATCATGCGATGAGTCGCTCCCTGGTGGACCGACGTGCGACGGGGATCAGGTTCGTTCTAGTCGCTCTTCGCGCCGAAGTTCCTTCGCCTGAACTCGGTGTTTGCCTTCACGCAGCAACTTTTCAAGGGTTTATGGATGAAGCACCTCATGTATTACTTGGACTTCGCGAATGATCGCTCGCGCACGGCGAAGTATTCACGGTTTTTGGGCACCCAGTCCAATGCCATACACCAGTACGCCACGAATCCGACCTCAGGTGACATTGGATCCGTGTGGTATGGTCCAAATCAGGTAAGAACGTCCTATGTTACTCAGCAACCGAGAACTTACTCCCAACTTCTCAGGGAGGCTCCGTGTTCTCGTACAAGACGCTAGCCAGTGGACTCGCTGCCCATGTGGCTGCTGCGAAGTACGGCGTGTGTTAGTTTTCCCACTTCCGTCCTTCTGAATACCATCGTATGCCTCACTTGCTAATTATAACTGAATCGAAGACTGACCTAAAACGCAGTCTAGTTCTGGTTGGTTGATGGTAGCGCGCGGACTGTGGTACGCCCCATTGGCACATGCCAAGCTTCTCAGCGTACCTCCTCGCGAGAAGCTCTGTTCGCATCCACTCCTCCACGCGACGCTTATGATGACATACACTGTAGAAGATCAAAATTGCTATGTTATTCACGCAACCATCTTTTCGAAGTGAAGTATCGGTAGTGGGTTACTCTGTTATATGGCGTTGAATTCAGATATATAATCTCAACCCTCATTCCTCTACGTCGGTACCGACATGGCCCACAAGTTTATTCTTCACCTCATCGCTGGCTTGTTTTGCCTCTTTCTGAGCACGCTTCACGTCCATTCCTCCCCATTGGAGCGTAGACAATGTCAACCGACGCTTGACATCGCTACTGTATGACTCCATTCTCCGCCCAATCCTCTACTGATACCACTCACTTGGCTTCAGTCCGTTGCGCGCCGTTTACAGAGTCATTATTTCAATCCTTCCTCTGGCGGATACACCGGTGGCTCGCTATGGACGGATGCTGTACGTTCGCCTTGACACATGCCAAAGCCCGAACTAACATTTTCTCCAGAATACTTTCGAGGATTTGCACAACCTAATGCTTGGAGCTAACACCAACGACTTCTCTACTGTTGCGGATAATTCCTTCTTGGGGAGAGCCGCTCTCAATCCCTCTGCAAATTGGGTGAACTTCATCGGGGGAAGCTACGATGATGCACAAGTTAGGGACACTTGCTTACTCCTTGCGCCTATTTCGCCCTTTCGCTGACCGAACAACGTCTATTGCATTATATCACGTCCCAGTGGTTTATCCTGGCCCTTTGGAAAATCGCGGATTATAAGGGTGCTCGGGGACTCTCTAACAGCGCTTACCTCGTGAGTCGCTGTTTTAGACACAAACTCAAATCGTTTTACCCTACTCTGTGCTTTAACTTCGGAGGGCGACCAATCACCGGCTGATTGCCGAGACGTCCCCCAACCCTCGTTCTGCTCCTGTGTGCGCCACTGAGACTCGTGTACTGATGGATGTTTCTGTAGACGTCGGCTGCTAAGATATACGACATTATCGCCAACCAGTGGGACGACCATTGCGGAGGAGGAGGTAAGTAATAACGCTGAAGTAACTGTTATGCGCTGCCTCATGGAGACTTCTCTGGGTTTATAGTATGGTGGTCATCAGCACGCGACTACAAGAATGCTATAACTAATGAGTTGTTCCTCCTGACATCGGCATCAGGGTACATCAGAAACAGACAGCTGACAGGCTACCTTGACAATGCGAAGAAGGTATAGTCCACTTCAGTCCGGGCTCAGATGGTCTGCGTACTCAAGTACTCACACGGTACCGTTGCTTCCCTAGACCTGGACCTGGTGTACGTTGTTCCTTGGGTAATTGGTTTCGAGGGTCATGACGTCGCTCCAGTGAGTAATTCCGGAATGCGCAATGGTGACGGGCTCTTTAACGATGGATTGGACTTCAATACGTGCCGGAACAATGGTCAGGTTAGTGATTGTCTGTCCGAGAGAATTGCTCACGCCCTGACATACCTACAAGACGACCTGGACGTATAACCAGGTTTGGAGTCTCACATGCTTTGTAACGGTGCCTCGCTCATGGTACAATATACTTTTAAGGCTGTCGTCGCCTCTGGTCTGGGCGCCCTATATGCAGCCACGGGCGATAGATCGCTGTTGGATCAGGCGGAACTTACTCTGGATGCTACCATCAGACACCTCGCCACTAACAATATCTTGCGAGAAACCTGTGACAATGCGGTCGGAGGAGGCGCCGTCTGCAACCAGGACCAGGTAAGAGGAGTCATCAATACTCGACGGGAAGTGACTGAATCTGATGCTTCGCCTATAGCAAATCTTCAAGGTTAGTCTTTCTCAAAGCATCAAGCAGCGGTCTCCCCATCTTACTCTATTTCAGGGACTATGGACCAAGCACGTCCAGTACTACCTCGACAGTGCCAATGATGCCAGCCGGACAGCCAAGTACGCACCGTTCCTAGGTTCGCAAATGTCCGCCGTGTTCCACTTTGGCACCAATGCCAACAACGATATTGGCTCCGTCTGGTATGCCCCAGATCAGGTGAGCCCATTGTTCTGAAGATCTTGCGCTGACCCCGGTGTTAGGGAGGATCAATATTCACGCCCAAGACTTCGGCCAGTGGATTGGCGGCCCACGTCGCTGCGGCAAAGTATGGTCCGTGTTAGGTGGAGCTCTGGAGGAATCATGGATATAAGCAATAGCTACGAAATGCAGGTATCAGGAATGAGAAGTGCCGAAGTAATATAAAATAGTTATTCCAAGATTGGTAAGTAATGAAGTAAGTGAAGCATCTAAGAATACAAAGCGACTAGTCGCCGTGTCCACCGCCGTCCGCCCTTTCACGGCGATGGAAATGTGTGTTGGTACTGGGAGTCGCTGGTTCATCAGCTTCTTCAATGGTGTCCTCAATGCCTTTCCATTTTCCGTCGTCTGCTGCGGAACCGTTCAAGGCTCTCTCTAGGACTGTGACCTGAACGTTAGACGTGTCTCTCATGAGGTCATGGGCACGTACCTTTCTCTCCGCGCTTCTTCAATCGCAGCGACATGGCTGATTGAAGTGACTCTATGTATGATTCATATTTGACAATTTCCGTCAAAAGATACTGCGATTTCTTTTCCCAGTTGCTCTGAGATTTCATAGCGTTCGCACTACGAGGCTGATACTGCCGGGGATGGTTGAGTTACGCATCAACAAGTGGGTCATAGAACGTACTAGGACTGCCATGGGCTCGCGTAATTCATTGTGCCTTTGGAGATCGGCTTTCATAGAAGCTACATGCTTGGTGAGTGCCTCCATTTGGGCTTCTTCATCGTGCACACTAGAAACAGTGGGATGCATCGGGGGTTTCCAATCATTGATGAAGACGCGGTCAACCCATGGGGAGTTGGTGGCGCGAACCGTAGAGACACCATCCCTCCAACCAAATCGGCTACGGGTGCTTCGTCCGCTACGAACGCTCATTGCATCGCTGTAGTCTTGTTGCGGGGGTTCGTTCTCGGAAACGGAGCGTCCATGGCTGAGGGACTCAAGAACACGGTTCCAACCGTATTCCATGTTGGAAACACCGCCGGCCAGTGGTTCCTTACTTGTACGGGCTGCCCAGTAGTTACAGGTTGTCACCCATTCGTTGACTAGTTCTTCCGTTCCTGCTTGGAAGAAATAGACACCACCGTTGGACAGCGTGAGGACCATGCAGTGTGGTCGCTGCTTGTTGTAACCAGGGGGTGGTAAGGCATGAGCTAGAGAGTGAGCTAATTGAACTGCTCCGACAGAGTTTGCGTTCGTCTAGCCCAAGGCATTAGTCACGCACAAGATGTGGCGAGACATTCAAACTCACAAGCCAGTTTCCACCGCCAACCACGCCACCACCGCCGCCACCAGTGTCTCCGAAAGTAAACATGTTGAGCTCCCCCCTTTGGATGACAACAAAAACGTCCAACCAAGCCTTGTCCTTGGCACGCTTCCCAGTTGACTCCCAATACTGTTTCCTACATAGCCGACCTTCTTTCGCCCAAGGGGGTCCAAGCAAAGCCAACTCCTCGTCGGAGATGCTGATCGACGTAGAGCCAGATTCGTGACTATGAATACTGTGATCATCATCTTCATGGGTCTCTCGGATGATTGTATGCGAAAGGTTAGAAGCAAATCCAAGTGTTGGAGTTAGGAAAGAGGAACTTCCAGTCTAGAATGGAGCACACGTCAAACGACAGGCATTGTGTAACCAAGAACGAACGTACATCGTGAGCCGAAGTGGCGAAGCTCGGGGACGGACTTGCTCGCCCGTCAATGCTGCTGTTGCTGCTGTATGGACTAACCCCTGCTTGAGCGTTCAAAATAGATTGCAACCCCCGAATACTGCCCCTCTTCAACGTGGCCAATCGGTCGGGTTGGCCACGAAGACTTCGATTTCGCATCATCGTCGGATGAGGGCTCAAGGAAGACATAGACGATCGTCCAGCGATAGGCTGTAGAATTTGCTGATTTTTCACGGCAGTGTACATATCCTTCGAACAGGGATGTCAGATTAACCAAAATGGTGGTTGGGAGGGAAGGCACCTTGAGCATATTCTCCATATCCGTTTCCCATGAGCGGTCATAAACAGTATCCGAAGGACGTTGCTGACTGGAATTTAACGAGGGCGGGGCATGAACGGAAGGCGAGCTTTCATTGGGATGTTGCAACGGGGATGGCGAGCGGATGATTGAGCTAGTCACAACAGGCGAAGGCACGATCGCAGACTCCTTCGAGATGCTATTCCAGCTAGTGATACTGTCACTGCGTTTGGTGCGTGCGATCGTTTCCGCATCCGAGCTTCGGAGACTGCTACTCCCATCATCGTAAGAAGTAAGGTCGGAAGTGGACATTTGGTCAGGGCTTTGAAGTTGCATCTGGATGGTCCCAAGAGTGTTGCGAACAAATTGGTTCTTGGACATGTGAGTGGTCAATTCCGCGATGTGCAAGTCGGTATTGAGTAGAAGAAGCGAATAAGTAACAGCGTGAACGACGCCTGGATGCATATGATGAGTAACGTTTTCAGAGAAAGAAAGGATGTAACTTACTAGAGTTGCCAAAGACAGTGCTGGGGTTGCAATCCCAGTACCTTCGACTGAACTCTTCAAGAATTCGGTCAACTTGCTGAGTTTCTGCTTTGAGATATAATTTAGCACACATCCGTCTGCGCAGGAGACTGGGTCAGTATGCTTCAAGTTTACAGCCAAGGTTCTTCGCACCTAAACGCCATGTCTAATCTTAGATTGGAAAAATCGAAAAAGTTCATGTAATGATGAAGAGCAAGCTTGTTTATGCGACCGCTGTTATACGATAGCATGAGCCGTCACCAAAGGGTCAATATGACAAAATCACTTACGTTCCACCGAGCCACTCAGCAATCTTTTCTTTAGCCAAAAATTCTTCATCCTCAGACCAACACTTCGTAGCCAACTCTTGTCCGCGTCCGTCAATATCCCCGACAGAATCTTCCTTACCGGGGGAGGTAGCAGAGGCATACCGGCGAAGGTTGAGATCATTCACTGCCAAGTCCCCTTGTGTCGAGGTACCGCCAAAGTATGAAGACCGCCGTTGCACCACGGTCTTTCCTGGCTCCCCTCCTTTACCACGGACATCATCGATGATAGGGACCAACGAAGGCTCAGAGCTAGATGCAGTAGCCCGATGTTGCACGCGTAAATTGCTTCGTGAAGGAGTCTGTGGCATTGGGAACATCTGTCCGTTCCGAGTCTTCAAAGGACTAATCGTCCGTCGCGACGACACTCTTGGAGAACCAGATCCACTTGTTGATCGTACACTGGTCTGCAACGAGGAGCTGCGAGGAGGAATGATGGGTGATGCAGTTGGAGAGGGTGGCGTGTCTTGATCATCCGAATGGGATAACTTGACGGTGGGCGGTTGAAAGGAACTTGGAGCAGTAGTGGCCTTCTTCGGTAGAGGACGCGACTCGCTGAGGGTATCGAGTGTGTTCAGTTGGGGAGCTCTGTCCGAGCTCGCCCTCGTATACGCAGCACGTCTAGCAGGGGTAGAAGGGTCTTTAAGGTCTAAGGAAGACGTCCCAGATATAGGATCTAATTGAGATAGTTGACCTTTGAAATCATCAAGTATTCCACTGAATGTGTCGTCCCCTTCCCAGCGTCCTTGTCTTGACCCATCCTTCTTCGCTGGAAGTTTTGAGGGCGTGGGCAGAGGCGTAGTAGAAGAGGCAGTGGCCATCGCATTCTTCAATTCGAACTCGCTGACACTCATGCTTCGTCGCTTGTTATGAGTGACCGTGTTCGTGGTATCCGTGGACCTATCTGGCTTGATGGGTTCGGGGGAAGGAAGGCGCTTCGGACGTGGTATGTCTTCTGGTGATGCCGGTCTCACCAACTTTTCGACAAACACGAGAGAGCGATCATCAATCTCATCATCGGAGCCGCGAGAGTTGCCAACGATTGGCGGTAGAGGCTTGGACATATCTGGCGAGCCGAGATTACTCGTCCTTGTCGGTGTAGGATCCCTGGGGCGAATGGGCGAAGGTTGAATATTAGGAGGCAAAGGGGGAACAGGAGGAGAATTGGCGAAAGGGTTGGTGAAGAAGACAGAAGAAGGCGTCGTAGGCGGTGTTGCGTCTGTTTTCTGGAAGAAAAAACCAATTACGCTGAGAATCATTGGAATACGAGGATAAGGTGGGGTGAGAAGAGACACTCACCGAACGTTCTCTAACACTGCTCTGACCCAGCACTTTGCCTAGGAACGCACTCGTTTTTGCTCGCATCGTCTGTGCCATAACAACCGAGTCAGAATGAATGGAAGCAGAGGGAGAAAGAGGCACTGTTAACATACTTTAGCACTTCCCTTCTTCTCCGGTGAACTCCGTGGCTGAGGACTAGCCATGACCCAGTCAGGACTCATAGGCAGGGCTCTTGACTTGCCTTTGCTGCTATTGCTGTCCCTGCCGTCGGTCGCAGGATTGACATACGACGATGTCGACGACCTTGAACGCGTCGCAGGAGAGGACTTGACGTTATCGAAGGGCGAGGGAGAAGAGCCCATTTGCAATTGCAATTTGTCCTTCTTGTTACCCGCTGCCGCTCTATCTTTTGACTTTGCCTTTCTCATCAGCGTAGCCAGGTCCGGGCTACTCGCCGTGCCAGGAGACCGATACAGCGACCGCCGATTCGTTTGCTTGGAATCACCACCACTACCGCCTCCATTATCTTCATCGCCCATAGCACCAGGACTCTCCCTGCCAAGATCCTGAGTCGAAGACCCTGCAGACGATCCGCCTCCTCCAGCGCTCAGAGTTTTCGTGACGGACAGCGACGACGCTGACGAGGGACCGGCAATAGGACTCGGCGTAGGTGGTATAACAGTCGGGGTCGAGGGTTGCTGCAACGTTCTTCGTGGCGTCACATACCCTTTACCACCCCCGCCCACACTCTTCGACAACGGCGACGGCGACATCATCAACGGGGAATCCAACATACTCGAGCTGAAACTTCTATTCGTCGAATTGGCGGGACTATCCAATCCCATTCCCATCGAACTAACATCCAATCCTTCCTTCAGCCGAACCGTACCCTCGCCCTGTAACGCCTGTTCGAAATCCAAATCAGTCCTTGATACCCTCCTCTGCAAATCCCTAGCATTATTGTGGCCATGGACATCTTGTGATCCAACGGGATGCAATCCATTCGAGGACGCATAAGATCCATGGCCATGGCCGTTTCCATTCATATTCATAGCAGACGTAGGCGCGTTCCTGGGTAATGGCGCATGTTGTCGAAATAAGGATGCCAGGATGGGCAGGACGCGACGGCGAAGGGGGAGAAAGAGGAAAGAGGCAAAAAGGATACAAAAAGGCACACACAAAAAAGAAGGAATATGGAAAAGGAAGCAAAAAGGGAAAGANNTGGTGTGGGTGGGATCAATTAGCAACTCACTAGTTTCGTACACGCTGCAATTGGGGCGAACGGGGAAGGGCGTTTAAAACGACAGTTTCAGGGCCTTCGAACTTCGAAAAAAGAATAAGGTGATGGTATGGATTCAGTATGTTCTTCCCACGACCCTGCAGTCCCTCTTTGATCTCTCGGAGGTACAGCGCGACGCCTGGAACACGTCCAGGGTTCAAGTCCACAATCAATAACGTACGTCTCGCCTCTAGATCTCTGGACACATCTAAGAACACAAGGGGGAATCCAATCAACATCAAAAACCACAAACTATGTCCATTGTGATTCATGACCGACGGATATATATAGCGTAAAAAACTGTCAGTTTGTACCAAAGCCAGAGCCATTCAAAAGTCGAGTACTACAGGAGGATATTTGATAAATACTTCAAAAAGAAAAGCATGAACATAAGAGAATCAGAGGAAAATAATCTAGGGCATGCGTTGCGATTGCGATTGGCGATTGGCGATCTCTCCAGATCCCGTGGTAGAGTATACGTATACTAAAAACATATAAAGCAAACCATATAAAACGAACGATATCGATGCATATATGTGGTTCAGCTTCGGGTAGTTGCACAGAGGGGTGGTGGCAGAGGATGGAGTAGACGAGAGAGAAAAGAAGAAGCATTGGAGGAGGTATGTTATGAAACTAGTAGTACATCTATGATAGACTTTAAAGATAGGTTGATTAAACCAAAAAANGCACAGAGCAACGCGAAGAAATTGGACCCAAAATGTGGTGGTTGGGATTGGGATTGAGACAGGCAGTGGGGGAGTTGGGGGATGGGGTAGGGTGTGGGGGGAATGTAAGCAGAGAAGCATTCGCGTAGAATGAATGGTATGCATAGTTTGGAGAAAATGATCGGTTCAAAAGAAAAAGGCGGCTCGATGGACCACGCAAACATGAAGGGTGAAGCTGGACGATCCAATAATTACTCACTCTTGCGAGACATCGGCGCAGGCATCGAAGTCATCTGCAAGCTCGTAGAAGTCCGTCTTTGTCTCTTCATAGCCGCACTCCCATTCGCCCCTCCACCAACACCACCCCCACNTCCCTCCCGTAACATCCCCATCACTCGCCGCACCATTAGCATTACCACCCACATTACTCGCACTCAAACTCCCCCTCGTACCCGGGCCACTCCTCCCACCCATAGACGACAAATGCGAACTCGACGCACTCCTCGGCCTCGTCGACGAACTCGCAATCTTCGGCAACCCAGAATTTCCCTTCCGCGAAGAACTGCTCGGTGCACCCGAAGCTCGATTCCTACAACCAAAAATAAAACATTGCAAATTGCAAATCGCAAATTCGAATGCGCAAAATGAAAATCGCATGAGCAAGAAGAAACATGAGAGATGATGATGATGATGATGGACGCACCGCTTCTTAATAACGTTAGTCTTGAGAGACAAAGGCCTCACGACACCATGTAATTTCTAGCAAATGAAATCAACACCAACAATTCCCAAAAATAAAACAAACGAAAGAACTCACATAGAACAATCCACACGCGTTACCTATACGCAAAAAANGCCCAAAGAAAAAACAAGAAACGGTGAGTAAAAACCGCGAAAGAGCGAAGAAAACAAAACCACTCACACAAAGGCTGCCCCTCCGGATCCCTCCTCCACAACGGCGTATTCGTCGTCTGACAATTCGTACACAGCGTCGGACTCGGATCCCCATCCTCACTCCCACTCTTCGTCTGCCCTCCCCCTCCTCTCCCATCCCCATTATTATTATTCCCCCCATCCGCATAATCAGGCGTACTACTCGCCGACCTAAATTCCCCAAAATTAGTCCCCATCCCAGGTAACGACTTCTGCTTCTGCAACTCAATCCCACTCCCCCCTCCCCCACCACCTCCCCCACTCTTCATCGAAACAACCTTCCTCTGCAAATGCCTCTGATTCGAATTTCCCGCGGTTGAAGACGACCCCGCTCCATTGCTCCCTCCATTACCCCCACTATTCCCCGTCCCTCCATGCCCACCCTCCGTCGACGGCGGCGACGAAGCATTCGACACCGAATACGGCTCCGGCGACGCATTCGTCGAACTCCCAACCCAATCACTACTCGGACTCTCATGAAAACTCACAAACCCCCCACCACCCCCTCCTTTCCCAACATCATCCACCGACGCCAATATCTGCGCCGGATCCACATGCGTATACTGTCCCTGCTGTCCCCCTCCACCCAACCCACCCAAAGACGAACCAACACCACCAAGCGAAGTCGACGTCGAATCCAACGAATGATACCCCGTAAACCCAATTAGATGTCTATAATCCAATATCGGCTCGTCCACGTCCACACCAACACCCACCGATGCCAGGTTCGCTGCATTAAGTTGTGCGTACCCCTCAGCGAGGACGGCAGAAGCAGCCGCAGCGCGAGCAGACAGACCTTCATTGTTGGTGTTGCTGGTATGCGCGGAGGAAGACGTTACAGGCGATCCAAGCCCCGCCGTCGAAGTCGTAGGTGGGTACGCAGCAGAAAGCGACGAAGCTCGTCCAGATCGAGTGAGATACGGATGAGACTGCGAGTGATGAGGATGAGTCGGATGTTGCGACGGATGGTGGTGTGAAAGGGAATGATGATCCCCACTCGACCCATTCATATCATACAACGCGTCGTACGGGGGAAACGCAAAACTGAACGAACTCGAGGGAAAAGACCCAGACGCAGTCCCCGCATCGAACTGATCCGCATCATGCCCACTCGCACTTATACGTATCGGACTCTGTTGCTGTTGCTCCCCACCCACCGCGGAAGGATCAGCTCGCAACATACTCTCAACATGAGGTGCTTCCGCGCGTCTCTTGATCCCCACCAACGTATCCGGTNGATATCGCCTTTCCATTCACCTGGTGCCTGCCCCCAGCTAACCCTGAAACCATGTTCTCTTTGGACACCGTATGATCGAAACTCGTCTTTCGAACGTGTCGAGGGAACGTGCGACCTTCTTGCGACATCGGACCTGCAGATGACGAGGACGA
>JAPEVF010001008.1:0-15577 GCA_029747585.1 Pleurotus djamor | reverse complement strand
CGATACAAGTTTCTTGGAGGATTTACCTTGCGAAGTGGAAATAGAATCAAGATCACTGTTGGAGCTGTCTGAGGAGCTATCTGGAGAGGAAGGGATGAATGTGAATATATTGAGAGTAACAGCAACTCACCACTCTCATCCTCCGTGTTTGGACTGAGTGCCCTATTCTTATTTCCGCCACCAGAGCTGATGGTGCCATGTTGACGTCCTCGACGAGGTTCTGCCCCTACTTCCTTGTTGAGTATTGTTTCGATGCTTTTAATAGGATTATGGGAGTCATTTATTGATGTTGGATTCAAGAGATGCACGATGTGCTTCCAACAGTACCAGGCGATTCCTCCGGTCCCTCTGAACCACAGAAATCGATCAGTAAGTAGAGGGTGCGTAGCCAACTTGAGTGATTGCCCCTCAGGCACTGAAGTGGGCCCCCATGGTACCCACTCAGAGTCCCGCCACTTGGAGGCTGTGCCGCTGCGTATCCAAACACATTTGGGTGCAGATGAGACGTCAAGATAGACGTCTCCAATGCAGCCAACGTCGTCTGGCGGTTCACCCTCACCGCGAAAGTCATGATAGAGGATACGATTTGCATGATGGGGATCCAAGCGGAACGGCCACCGTAGGCTAGCTTCTTTCATTTTTGTATCGAGGCTACTCTCTTCAAAATATCGAAGGGCACATTTGATAGTGGGCTGGATCTTGGAGATTGGCGCGTGGTTGTTTGAATCAAGCCATGGATTCGGTAAGCGGGAGGTTTGGTGAGAAGAAGGTTGCGACCTCGTCGAAGGACGCTCTTCAACGATGATGACAGAGTCGTTGTCGTCGTCCATAGCTTGATCTGAAGGAGATGGGATGCGGTAGAAATGTGGGAACTGCACTAAACTCAAAAGGCCCCTCTTATTGGAGGCAGGGGTCACGTTGACTTGGTTGACTTGGTGACAAGCGCCGGTGTTCCTTCAACCAAACCCGTCATTCGTTGGTCATTCGTCATCGAGCTACCAAAGTCACATCCTACTACTTACATCCTACTGGGGCACAATGGCTTCGTCTATCTGGAATAGTCTTTGTCAACTATGGCTCGCCTTTTGGAACTTTCTCTTGACGTTATTCAAGAAACCTAGGCATCTTGAAGAAGAGGCCCCGCCCATTCTTCCCATCACGCTCCACAGGGACGACAATGCGGAGCCAATAACGAGTATTAGTGATATTCCATATCGACCAGCTGCACTTCTAGTCGAAGACCTACCCACTGGAAATTCCGGTACATCATCTGTTACTGTAGTATGCATCAGGATGTTTCTGATCTCCCGCACAGGCGAATTTTCCTGGGACGACATCGACGCTTCACGAACAGACTATCACTCAGAAATTACGAGGAATAACATTGCTGACGGACCGGCGGACTGGGATCAACAGGCTACCTTCGACGTTTATCGCCTAGACAAGGCTGTCTTATCTGGCCTTAACACGACGTCTGCTATCTCCAAGTACCCGTTCAGCGTACCCAAGGACTTCTCTCTTACTGGGCGTATCCCTGGCGTGCTTCAAAAATTTAGCCAGAGCACGCAAGACCTTGTCGTCGACGCTGAAACTTTTGCTCTATCTCAGCTCAGAACGCAGAAGATTCGAGAGGCTGTAACAGAACTCAAGCTATCTCGAACAAGTTTTGATTCTTCTGCCTTTCTGGACGTCTCTTGTGACAAGGACTCGTCTCAAACCTCAACGAACTCATTTGACGAATCATCTGACTCTCCTGATTTCCATGACTCTAAGGCGGTTTCTCAAGGAAAACCCATTCGCGACGTGCGAGCAGAGCGTCGCGAGATTATGATCAACTTTTCTCAATTTGGGACTTACTCGCATAGTACACTCTCAGCCTCCTCGACCTCTGTGCTCGGCGATTTTTCTTCCTCAAGCGGATTGGGTATGTCAAGAGTGGAATGCATCCCTTTACCAACCGGATTCGAACCACGATGCGAGGAATGTCCTGTACCTTTGGATCGAGCGACCGAGCCTGCACAACGAAAAGCCTATGCTAGCATGGCGTCGTACCCAGATCCGTCCGACATGTCCTTGGAATCTCTCGAGCCCAACGATGCATCTGACGAATGTAGCCTCCCTCCTCTGCAGGGCGTGGCAGAACCTGAAGTGGCGAGAAACACTTCGACGGCTGCGCCTGCACCTGAGGCTTCGCCACCTAGCCTCGATCATGTCTTCGCGCCTGACGCTTCCAACGCCGCTCCCACAGTCCCTTCTCACAATCCAACTCCACCTACTGCACCTACTTCTGAAAGAGCTACTCCTCTGTCTTACAATGTTCCACCCGGCCGCTTCTGCTCAAATATCAAGCTGGTCGACACGCCTGATCGGGATCGTTACCGCGGGGCAGCGTATTCGAAACCCGTTCTAAAGCTTGGTGCTTCCAGTCCAAACCTATCTGAGAGCTCCTTGACGTACGGTTCTCCCCCACCAATCGCTATGAGGCCTGCCGTCTACATCAGTCCAACGACCACTCCAGTCCTAGCTTCAAGCCCCGTTATGAACGTCAAACCACGGACAATTAGAATTGTACACGACATGACACGCTCGCCGGTTTCCTTGTGGCAAGAGCCTCAGCGTAGCAGTGCGACTGCCCAGGAGAATGTTGTTCCTGGTTCAAAAGTTGGGAATGCAAGGAGGAGGAAGACTCAGTCTCCCCAAAAGGGATCGTCTGTGGGGAGTAAATCAGCCACGAAATGCGTGGGTTCTAGTGCCACGACTCAGCGTAGCAGAAGGAGTGAATCAATCTCGAAGACGACAGGTTGCAGTGTCAACCCCTCGACATCGTCTCCTGGGGTGACGGTTTGAATGGGATATGTTGAATCATTCATTGACCAGGTTATAGGGCTCAAGTCTTCATTATTCTCCGTTGTAATACCCCGCGTTCATCGCGTTGAATAATAAAACTGAACATCAAAAACACCTCCCATGATTGCATGCGCATGGGATCCAGTGGCGTACAGTCATCATATATCCATGCAAATGATAAAATGAATTGCGTACTTCATAGTACGCTCGATCCCATAAGGTAAATAAGTATTAAACGATTGGAGTAGGTTGTAGGTACGAGTCCGTCAGTGTCATGGAGGATGCAGGCAGAGAATTATACTGGAAACATGCGACATTTTACACAGATTAACCGTATGCACACTATATGCGATATGTAAAAAAGACCAGAAARCCGAACGGAGGAAGGTCGATCACTTGGACCGGCGATCAACGAAGCTCTTCAAGCCTCTGAGACTACGTCCGACCTTCTTCATCGATTCTGCCACACCTTCCACGCCCTTTCTTCCAGCATCTTTGCCCATATCCCTGAGTTTTCCTAGATCCGAAGCGAGATGATGTTTTGACCTTCTAACACCGTTTTCATCAACATCAGAAGGAACAATATCATCCGTCCTGGATGAGAAATCACCCTGAGTCGCTGGCTCCTTCCACTTCCAAACCCGGCTCAGAGAGAATCGAGTCTTTCCTAGACGTCGAGTGGAACCAAATCGAGACATCTCTCTCAACGAGTCGCCACAGTCACCACGTGTGGTCGAAGTGGATTCACGGAAGCCTAAACTTGAGGTGGGTCGAGGACCGATGGCGACTTCCGGGCTCCCAAATACACCATTGCCTAATCCCAAACCAATACCGCCAAAGCTCATGCCCGTGCGATGGACATTAATCTCTGAAGGAGAGTAAGCTTGGGCGTAGACGGCAGGAAGCGTGCTGGGAGGTGTCAGAGAGGAGAAAAGGTAGTCTTCATCGTCGAGAACGTCAATATCAAGGAAAGATTTCGACCTGACTTGAGCGTGCATGTAGGATGGAGCTGGTGACGAAGCTCGGGACGTAGGGTAGCTTGGAGACAGGTACGCTGCAGAGGATCCAGGACGCGAGGCCGCTCCGCGGGATTCTGGCCTGGAGTCATAGTTGGCACGAATGGGAGACGAAGGCTGGGAGAGACTTGTCCCAACACCCATATGAGGCCGAATAGCAGAATAATAAGGACGTCTCGGATTACCCAGCCTAACAGATGAAGTCGGCTGGGACTTCGATCTACCATGAGTATGAGACCGGTCATTAGTAGCCGTGACCACGTCTCCCTCACGTTGCTGGGATGCAGTCGAGTCGATGATCTCAGGTCGGGGAAGACGCCGGGCTTCCTTCTTTCGATTCCCTTGCGACCGTGCGCGGACAGGGAGACCACTGAGGGAATGCGATTTCCCATGTGTAAAGGGGACACTGGGAGGGGTACCATCAGAAAGATCGAGGAATTGTAGACCATGAAGTGTGGGTGGAGGAGCAGAAGCACGCTCGCGTGCACGACGGCCTTTCAAAGACGTAACCTGAACTTCATCAGCAGGGGGGGCATCACAGGCTTCATGAAAGGGCTTCGTAGCGGCCTGCGCCTGCGGGACTGTTTGTGCAGGTGCTGATGCGACTGGGAAGCTGATAGTGGAATCGGGGGTATTTGGGATGCCTTCAATGACAGGTGAGCTAGGAAGAAAGACTAGCTTAGGCGGAGGAGATTCTCCTGCTACGATGTCTTAGTGCACAATTAACGGGTGAATGGATGCGGAGAAGCATACCAGAGCATCCAGATGCCTCGACCTCCACTAGTGTCCGTTCCACGGACACCTCAGCGGACAGATCCATAAAACTCCTGCAGTCCACAGAGTCCGCCGACAAGCCTGAACCCTCGTGTTCACTCTTCTTAAATATGGATTGGTTGTATACATATGCACGGGTATCGGAATGGAGGAAATGGTCGGCCATAGGTGCCGAGGATGCTACATGAATGTTATTTGCGTTGTCATGGGTATACTTGTCATGGTTGTAATCGTGGACGATCGTCATACTGGATGTGGTGGGTATAATTGATGCAGTAGATGAAGGACTTGAGGGAGAGGATGCGGTTGTTGCGGGACTGCTTGTTGATGTGCGAGTGAATGTACTAGGGATCCGTATGCGTGGTATCTTTGAGGAAAGGCGTGATGACGATGGTGATGACTGGTGCTGGGCGTGCGTGGATGGAGATGGTTCTAGGATCGTTCGTCGTGACAGGGTATAAGGAGCTCGTGAACGAGCCTTTGAAATGGTGTTCGATTCGTAGCCAGTACTCGTGGAAGGACGGTCAAGAGAGGGTGCACGTCGTTCGGGGAGCACGATGCGAACACTTGACGCTCGTCGAGATGGGGCGTAACTACTGTTGGTTGATACTGGTCTTGGACTGTTGGTGCAGTAACCGTGACCAGGGGACCGGAAGGCCTGAAAGGTAACCAAAGGCAGAGACCGTAAGCAAGGGTGTTTGGCGAGGTGGATGGATCAGACGGGGCGAAGGATCAAAGGACAAGGATCAAGAGAAGGGAAGGCCGCCGAAGCAAGCGCGAGACAGCGACCGCGATGTGCAATGACGACCACGACACGGCGACGACGTGGTGGAGGGAGAAAGAAAGAGAAAAGGAAAAAGGAAGGGCGCGAAGAAATTGCTACAAATTACATATTATTATGTGAAGCATGGGATTTGAGACATGCAGGGTCAAACATGAGCAACGATGTGCTTCGGAGGAAAGTTAATATAGTTATGTGATTGGGGATATCACAATGGGCTTTTGAGATGATTGACACTCACTACTGTTTGACCAGTCAACATACCAGCATCGCACCTTTGCAAACTCGTATTGGAAGCCGTCTTGGCAGCAACGAACAGCGAGTATATTGATGACGGGTATGGTCGGGGGGCGGTCACACCGCGAGTACCCCACATTCCAGCCACTGGCGTTTCACCATCATCACTCTTCATGTTATGATGTCTGCTTGAGACACTCCTTGTCCAGGATCCGACAAACGAGGACAACTCAAGCCGCATACCCGAGAAACGTGTAGGAGGGGGTTCAGATCGCCTACAAGGGTGGGCATACTTATAGACCGGAGGTGGATGTGGTGGGTGCCAGTGGATTCTCGGAGGCGCACTGATTTTACGGTGGGTCCTACGATGGACTTTAGTAGTCTTCGGAGTAGTTGCCTTCATCGACAGATACTCCTTCTCCGACTCTGCCCAAGCAGCCTTGGCCTCTGGCGATGTCCAGCAGCACCAGAGACACATATCAAGCAGGGTGTTTGAGAAGCCACACCGACAGCAAGTAAAGACAGGCCGAGCTGGTCGATCGAGGAGGATAAATTGGAAATGAGGGGCAGGTGCGAGCACTGGAAGGGAGGTAGATCGCTGTAGATGCTACATCCAACGCTCGATCAGAGACATATCGAGAGTAGGAACGCAAACTTACGGGTTTCTTGTGCTTCCACTCCCTTCGCAGCAAGCGAGGTATATCGTCCAACATCGTAGCACCTTGTCCATTTCCTTCTGCGGTCGTCATCGTTCTAGGATTCGTGAAATCGTCGCCAATCAATGAGGGCGGAGTGGTCGTAAAAGGTCGTGAACTCGAGGCCACCAGGAGCTGCCAGCTGCAGGATCTGGCGTCGTTTAAGGCCTACGATGCCCAGGAATGTGAACAGGGCAAGACAAGGAAGCCTTGGATCCCACGTAGGCAAGCCGTTGAGCTGGTGCGGTCTTTATACAACAGCACCCATACCCGGTGGATTTAGCGTGCAGCATGTCAGTCTCGTGTTCGAATACTAATTGTTGGGCATGGTTTATGGACCCGTGACGAAGCCCCTGTGATACGTCCTATCAGTATCTAAAACGCATCGGGCATACGATCTCGTCAAAAGCAGTCGAAACAGAAAGCTACAGAGAGATAACTTTGTTGGAAGTTGATGTTTTCTACGGGATCTGTGAGCAAAGCCGCTGATGTGAGTTCAGGATGTGCTTGTGCTTTCGATCGACGCTGCGGTTTGAGGCAAAGGTACAATAGATACCCGGCCCCAAAATATCTAACCTCTTGTTCTTCTCCGCATCGCTAAGGGGAAGGAGGAGACTGAAAGGCGTGCGCCCCGGAATGGTGTGACAGGGGGTTAGTGGGAAGAGGAGCTTCGTTGAGTAGACTGTGAACCAAGTCTTGGATTGGATCGCTACTATAATCATCGAAAGGCACTTTAATAGTGAATACTGTACATGCACCGCAGGGTGGCTAACTTACATACAATAGTCCATGCAACAACACCCGGGTCGAGGTAAAGGGTAAAAATGTCCGTGTCCTAATGGCCTAAGGTTTAACTTGAGCCGATATAACCTCTATACGACGCTTATTCTTCGCTATAAGGGAAGAATTGATAGGGTTAGAGGCCGGAGCGCCTTCGCCAACTGAAACAGCTCCAATAGCGAAACGGAGAGCTCGGCGGTACTTCCTGAGTTTGAAAGCCATTTCAGAGGCATTGCCCAGGGATTTGACGACTTCTTCCCTCGCACTGGAAAGTTGAGAGGCCCATTTTCCCTGTGTCGCTTCGTGGAAGGCGAGGAGGACCGCAGCGAGCTCAGCTGCGGTTATATACGTAGCCATCGCTGGGTTGATATCACCTGATCGCATGCGGTCAGTTCCCCTCTCTCTGCGCGAGACAACCGCCGCCATCGCAAACTTCAGCCACTTCTCCACATTAGACGGGTTGATAATTTGTTGGACTTCACGAAGCGTAACTGACGTAGAGGTCCCATCAGGTAGTCGTGTCCAGGAGGTGATTTTCTCCAACAGACCACGTTGAGCAAGGAGGGTTAGGATGCGAAAGAAGGCGATGGGGGCCATTACGGGCATTGGAGGGATGACTTCGGTGGGTTCCGCGACGATAGGAAGGGATTTTGCATAGAGAGGTTCGCGTATGATCTCTTGGTCGACTTCGATAGTGGCGTAGAGGTCGGGGCCGGGGTTCGGGGAAGATAAGTGAGAAGGTTTCACTGACTGAGCCTTCTTACACCCTAAGTGAGCTACACGAAGGAGGGGGAAAAGGTCGGCGTCAGATATCAATGACGTATCAGAAGCATGAGTCGCAGTCGCGATGATTCGGAGGACGCATATTCTCGAGGTACCTATATACTCGAAAGTTGGTATTTGGGATGTGTGACATTTTAGCTGTCTTACCGTGGTACTCAAATGTTGTATTGAACGATGTTTCGTTAGGAGGATCCACGGCGAAATGATCATGGGCAACCCGCTTGAAGAATCTGTGGATGGACAAAATAAGCACTGTTCTTGGCGGTAGATAGGCGAAGAACCAACTGAAGAGTATCCTGCCACCTCTCATCATCCAGTCTCTTCCAGATTTTGACAAGCAGCTCGACCCATCTGCGCGAAAAGAGGATCTCCAGAGACTCATTAAAAGCCTCAAGTTCAGCATCGTCCTCCTCTTGGAGAGAATCGGTCAAGGGGATCGGTATGCCAGGGACAGCATCCAACGAAGGGAGGAAGAGCAACGCGAGTGCCTCACAGGCGATGGCGTCGCATTCGTTCTCAGGATACCAAGGCTTCGCTTTTAGTGCACCACACTCGGCCAGAAGGTCTACCACCTGGGGTTTGTGCTTGAGGATGTCCAAGCGAAACCGATGTGTTACCAACGGATCCCGACATAGCATACCGTGGATGAGCCACATCGAGTTTTCTTGGGTGAGCGAGAAGTACCTGGGCGCATACTTTCTGGCTTGGACGGGGGTGAGCTACAGGTAATGGAAGGAATTATTAGTGATGTGGGTTCTGGGGGGNAGAAAAAACGGTGTCCTACATCTCTGCTAATGACGATATCGCATTGCCAGCTGAATTCCGGTGAGGGAAGTTGCTGGATATAAAGGTCGGGGCCATCAAGGGTGTATTGGCAGAACTTCTCCATGATATCCCCGGATCGCTGAGGACCAATGGCGTGAATCAAAGGGGTTTCAGACGTTAGAGCTCGCATCCAACTCGCAGCTAATTGTCGTTGGGTGCATAAGGGATGGCCGACTTTCTACATAGGCAGAACATTTAGCATTTGAAGGAAATACAAGGAAATACAATGAAATGGAAATGACGAACGTTGAGCAGGATTGTCACAATGTCGTATTCGAGCAAGTCGGTGAGCAGGGCCGCACGTTCCGAGATATCCCCAGTCATGATCAGGCTCGCAATTGCGTCTCCGGCGTGATAAGAAGCTGACGATCGTTCGTTATCCAGTGCGTCCAGCTGAACCATGGACATGAATGCCCGGAGCAGGCCACATCGAAGCGAGATGACCGAGAGGTAATCGTACTTGGTAAAACGTTTCTCCATAACGCTGTCAGATATCCTGATCTTGAAGGCCCGCTAGAGATGATAACCGAGACTCGCGTCAGTACATAACTTTGACTAAGGGCAGACTTACCGCGTATTTATAGAGAAACGACGGATCCTCGTCCTGACGCGCAAGTCTAACAAAAAGTGGAGGCAGTCTCGAAGCTAGTAATGACGGGGCCACATCTATGTAGTCGAACGGATCCAAATCCATGAGATGATGGTGGTTAGAACGAACCGAAGTCTGTCACACGATGTCACGATGCTGTTCTTCGAATGTCCCAATGCGAACGTGATGGTACCTCTACGGGAAGGAAAGCCCCACGCTGATGATTTGGATGGATATGACGGCACAGTTATATGTAGCGTATAACTACAAGAAGAAAAAGTAAGCGTCAACGGACATACGGTTGGCCCTGACGAGAACGACTAAGGCCCAACGTGAGTTTTGCAAGCTTCCATACGACGCTTGTTCTTCGTTATAAGAGCTGGAGTGACGAGGTTGTCTGAGGGGGCATCTTCTCCAATCGAGACAGCTGCAGTTGCAAAACGGAGGGCTCGGCGATACTTCTTTATTTTGAAAGCCATTTCAGATGCATTGCCCAAGGATTTGACAGCCTCTTCCCGTGCGGCGGCGAGTTGGGGAGCCCACTCTCCACCTGTCGCTTCGTCGAAAGTGAGAAGGGTGACAGCAAGCTCAGCCGAAGACACATATGTCGACATGGCATCATCGAATTTCCCTTCCCTCATCCGCTTGGTACCAGTCTCTTTGCGTGAGACGACGGTTTTCATGGCGTATTTGAGAGATTTCTCCATAACCAAAGGACTGACTATTTGCTGGACTTGGCGCAGAGAAACCGATTTGGAAGTGCCGTCGGGTAAACGTTGCCAAGGCGGGATCTTTTTGAGAAGGCCGCGTTGTGTGATGAGGGTCAGAACTCGTACGAGGGCGATGGTGGCCATCACAGGCATGGGAGGGATGACTTCCGTCGCTTCAACCACAAACGGGACAGATTTGGCGTAGAGAGGTTCACGCATGATTTCTTGGGTAACTTCGATGGTACTATACATTTCTTGCTTTGTAGAGATGGCGTCGATTGCCTTCGCTGCCTGTGCCCTTTGGCACCCCAGGTAAGCAAGACGGAGGAGGGGGAAAAGATCCGAATCAGTGATCAATGCCCCATTCGAGGCGTGAGTCGCGGTGGCAATGATTCGAAGGACGCAGATCCTCGAGGTCCCTATACAGAACGTAAACACTCTGCGCGGACAAACGAGAATTTCCCTTACCGCGGTACTCAAAGATTGAGTTGAATGAGGATTCATCCGGAGATTCTACAGCAAGATGATCACGAGCTACCCTTTTGAATAAGCTGAGAATGATAGTGAGCGACAATATCCTGTCAATCGGAAGAACCGGGTGACTGACTGGAGAGTATCCTGCCACTTCTCATCATCGAGTCTCTTCCATATTCCAACAAGAAGTTCAACCCAACGATCACGCGAGAAGAGGATTTCGAGGCACTCATTAAGAGCATCGTACTCGGCATCGTCCTCTACTTGCAAAGAGTCCGTCAGAGTGAAACGGATGCCAGAGACGTAGTTTAAGGAAGGCAAGAAGAGCAACGCGAGCGCTTCACAAGCGATGGAGTCACACTCGTTTTCGGGATACCATGCCTCCGGTGTGAGGGTGCCACACTTGGCCAAGAGGTCTATAATGTGAGGCTTGTGCTTGAGGATTTCCAAGCGGAACTGATGTGAAGCCAGAGGATCTCGACACATCAAAGCATGGACAAGCCACATCGAATTTTCTTGCGATAAAGCGTAGTACCTCGGGGCGTACTTTCTCGCTTGATCTACTGGGAGCTATAACGACTAAGATATCAGGCACATGTCAAACGCGGGCAGTAGAATGCTCACATCTCTGCCAATCGCAATTTCGCATTGCCAACTGAGCTCAGGCGAGGCGAGTTGCTGGATAAATAGGTCTGGGCCACCAAGGGAGTATTGGCAGAACTTTTCCATGATATCGCCAACAATCCGACCATTGATAGCATCCGCTAGGAAAGCCTCAGCCGCGAGAGATCGCATCCAGCTAGCAGAGAGCTGTCTCTGAGTGCATAGCGGGTGCTCAATTTTCTGGGCAGGAGCTCAGGACAAGTCAGATATGCAAAGACAGGTAACCCGAACGTTGATTATAACGGTGACAGCGTCATGTCTGAGCAAGTCGTCACGCAAAGACCGACGCTCTGCTACGTCGCCCGTCATGATCAGGCGCGCAAATGTGTCTCCTGCATGATACGCCGCCGATCCACGTTCACGATCTTGAGCATCTAGCCGAGCCAGCGACATGAATGACTTCACCAGGCCCGATTGTAGGGCGATACGGGTGAATTCATCATACTTGGACAACCGTCCGGGAGTGAAATTTGAAGATATTCCCATCTTGATAGTACGCTGGTTGATACGATGAGAAGATGATGCCAACTAGCCAAGTCAAGCTGGACGTGCCGCAAATTTGAGAAGAAAGGAAGGATCTTGATCATGGCGCGCGAGTTCGACGAAGAGAGGTGGTAATCTTGAAATTAAGATTGATGGATGTGCTTCAAGGTAGTCAAATGGATCCACATTCGGATTCATATTGATCTTGAAGGGTCCACGCAAACTGACGCAACAACAACACCGTCGGCGAAGTTCGCCCAAAACGGGTTCTCGGTAATTCCCTTGGTCAGGGGGATCCTTTAAACACAGGGGTAGTTTCTCATCGTTCCATTGCATCAGCTTGCAACTTCGTAAAGAGTTGGATACGCCAATGTTCGAGCCTGGCCTGGGACAGAGCTTCAAGCACAGTCGCGCAGAAGACACTCAGTTCTGACGCACAGTGAGAGATAATTAGCTTGTATCAGTAATACTACAAGGCAAGTCCGTTGAAGCACAAATAATCAAAGCCTACGGAGATGGTGTCGCCCGCGCACGCAGAAGGTATGTCTGAAATTGCCTGCTCAAGCCTCCGCCTCTGTCATCCTAATCCAGAGTCCGCCCTGAGGATCGCTGGTCAGTATCGTTTACTTGGACTGAAGCCGATCTAGAAACACGGACCTTCACCGCCATTGTGAGATGGATAGAAGCCATGACCTTCTCCGTCGCCTTTGTACCGACACAATCTTTCCACTCAGCAGGAGGGAGCGTTGAAGGTGGCTGTGCTTCGGGTGCTAGACTGAACCCAGAGAACTTCTGTAGCAGCTTGATGAAGAAGTAGGACACTTCGTGATATGCGAACTAAGTAAGAATGGGGGCTCAGTGATTGATCTACCACCGAGAGCGTTGAGTTGACGAACCTGTTGGCCAAGGCAAATTCGCGGACCGGCATTGAATGGGACAAATACTGCAAATTGTAGATTAAGCTAAGTTCTGGAGAAGGATAGAGCAGATAGGCTAGAACATACTAAACGGGTTCTTGGTGAGTAGCTTGACTCTGTCATCCAAGAATCGCTCTGGATCGAAGTTCCAGGCTATGGAAAGGTGAGAAGCTATTCGAGGCAATAGACGGGGCACATCAGGTCCACCAACATACCAGTAGGTCCCCAGAGATCCTTGCGGCGGTGCATCATGAATACACTATACGAACAGCTGTGAAAGGAGACGTGAGTGAGATACCTTGTCAAATAGGGTCAATGACGAACTCTGTGTGAGCTGGAATAAAAAANGGGTTTCTCCCCTGGAATTGACGGTGGCAAGGTCGTATCCCGCTTGGACATTCTATGGATTTCAAAGTCGTTGAGAAAAGCACTAAATGGAAAAACTGCGGGGTGGACCAACAGACCTGCCGTCAAATGGCCTGTATTTTTATGATTAGACTCTACTCAATCAAGAACAAGAGCAACCGGACCGTTACTTACACAGGTGGATAGAGGCGGAGAGTTTCTATGCCAAGATTATTGAGTTGAAGCGAGAAACGAGATGAATACACGAACCATTAATGAATGCTCGCATGTACTTCATGTCTCGAAGATCATCAAAGTCCGGTCGCTTCTGAGGTCCAACTTTTTCGAGCACTTCCTGCCTCAATTTAGTTAGGATATCCGGATGTTCGGCGAGCATGTAAGTGCCAAATGTCATGGTGCATGCAGTCTGTCAAAACGAGCTCAATTCATGAACATAAGTAATAATGTTGAGGAAGGACTGACCGTATCCCGACCCGCAAGCATAATATTGAGGATCTCATCCTGTATGATTTGGTGGTCTAAAGGAAGAGGAATTTCATTTCAAGGGGCGCAGAGTTACAGGTCGGAGAGCGCACCTTGAGTTGTGTTAACCAAATGATCCAGCAGGGTTTCACCTTCATCATCCTTAAGCTCCGTGTTAACATCCTTGTTACTGTGTCGTTGAATAGCTTTCTGGATGATTGGGTCGATGAAGCTATTGACTATATCTCGATGTGGCTTGACAGCGTCCGTCCACTCAAATGCGGGCCAATGGATACCGTGGAAGTTACGAAACGCAGTGATGTTCTGACCTTCAACAAAAGACCGAGAAAAGATGTTTGCAGGGTGATCTGCGTTCGCAGAGGAGATTGACAAGGGAGAGGTGTGTGGGTAATTCAATCCAGCAGCGAGGGACTTGACATCTTGACCAAACAGAAACTCAGCCGATGAGTCCAAGGTGAACCTAGAGATCATATCCTATTCGACGATGAGCGATCCCACAATACAATGAGCCACAAGGGGAAGTAAATCACTTACTTGAAAGTCAATGGGGTGGCCTTCGCGGAGGCGAATTTTGGCTTGATGTAATGCATCTTCCGCATGACGATCGAAATTGTCAAAGTGACTGATTCGTTCCTTGGTAAAGAAAGGTCTGGTCATACTTCTATGGAACCTGTTGAACACCGAGAGTTGGTCAGGAGATCAGTAATACGAGGGAACCAAGCTTACTTCCAGCGATCACCTGTTCAGAGAAGGTTCGAGATTGGGATCATCCGAGGTTGTGGATACGCAACTAGAGCCATACCATCGGAATTAAAGACCCCGGTTCCTAGGAAGGTGGAGAACTGCGCTTCGGATGCAGGACCTAGAAGGTTGAGTGAGATAGACGCAAGACTGCGCCAGATTGAAGAGGCTAACCTTTCTCGAAGTCATCGAATTGAGTCGCCAAGATCGCCTGAATCCACCATGTCTAGGAACATCAACCAAAAAACAAAGGTCGAAGTTCTTACCTTGACGTGTTGAGGTTCAGTAGTAAAAAGCTTTCAAGACAAATGTGTTCGATAAGTGTACTCCAACGGTGAAACCTGAGAGCTCACTCGTTTATCGGAAAGGACCGTGAGGGTATAAGCGTTTCCATAGTTCTTGCTCCATTTCTCAAAGATGTCACCTGCAAGACGAGAATTAAAAAAAACCCCGGCATCACATGGACTAGTAACCTACCGGGATATCCGTGCTCAAAGGACTCTCGCATCTCTTGGCCAAGGCGTAGACCACCAACGGAATCCGTAATATTCGGAGGTGGCACAGCGCCGTGACGTCGCGCCGCTGCACGTTTATTACGGTCATCCCAGAGGGAGGATGCTACGAGGTAGACGGGGATGGCAAGAACGGATAGACCTAGGACGGAACCAAGTGGGAGAGTATGGTACCCCAGTTGAGAGGCCACGGTCAAAGTCGCATAGGTGACGAAAGATGGTGCTAAGAAAAATGGGAGGTGCTTGACGATATGGACGAGCCCAATTGGTAGGGCCATAATGGCAGAGGGAAGAAGATTCGTGTGTGCTTCGTCACTCTGTGCTAGACAAGGGATTTATAGAGAAGCTAATACTTATCGTCCCACAATGCGCAGGGCCTATCGCAAAGCAGTGAATAATACAGACTAGGGAGATGGGCGCTCAGGTTCAGAAAGCTGCGGAGACGCGTGAGCCACAGTGCCGCAGGCCTTGAAACCCAGTTGCGACGCGTCTCCTGTACGACACCAGAAGCCGAGCTGAATTTCTTCGTCATCCAAGCTGCCCACGCGGTCAACTTGAGGCATTCTTCCCCACAGGTCACTCGAACCTGTGACCGTGGCAGCCGTTGGGAATACCGAGTCGGTCATCTTGGCAGGCGGTCTTCGAGCTCTAGGGGCTTATGGAGATGGAAAGTGCTTTGAAACGGAAAGCAAGAATAAATAAATCATACAGTCTAATACTTGTACAATGAACGTTGATTATTGAGCTGGAAGATGTGCTTATTTAGTAGTCTTGAGAGGCGGCAAGCCAGCAGCCTTCAAGTCGCTGTTGACTTCGTCGAGATGGTTTACAAAGTTGCCTTTCAAGTTATCCCACATCTTGGGCTCGTGTTCTATGAATGGAACCCGAAACGAAGCGATCT
>JAPEVF010001007.1:0-15620 GCA_029747585.1 Pleurotus djamor | reverse complement strand
AAATGCAATTGTTGCCTTAGGTTGAAAAAGCCACGGGAGCAGTGAAAGCTGGGCGATCAAGTCGTCGATCATTCCAGCGTACTTTGTTTCGCTTTTGGTAAGTTGCCGGCGTCCTGACGTCACTGAAAAAGCTGTGGGAGCCGAGAAAGCAGGCCCCTTCACACGTCTACCAGACGCGGGCGCTTTTTCATCCTTTGAGGTGAGTTGTCGGGCCGAGGCGGCCTGCCAAGCGGACTTTAACAACTTTTCATAGCGCCGTCAGATTTTACATCGGAGTACATATCTAGTCCCTGCTCCCCTATCTTTACTTCGCTTCTCGTCAAAATAGGTTTTCCTGATGAAGGAATCTACGGACCAAAGGCTTGCTCAAGACGATGAAAAGAAGGGGTACAGCGGACCGTGCCAAGAGGTCAAACATGAGACATGGGGTTGTTTTTCCAGCTCACCAAGATGGACGTCGTCGACTGCGGTAGTCTCGTCGGTCCTAGGGTGCAAGGTTTATGAGCAGTGGAGTACAGTAGAGACAAGTTAATGTCGTACGCATAAGTGATAGCGTCAAGCAGGATAGTCATAGAGTCAAAAGCGATGGAGCGGTCTGGGAGACCATTTTGAATGGCTAAGGTATGGCTCCCGAGGGAGAGACCTTCTTTCTGAAAGACTCTAGTAATTTGACCACGCCCTGATGAGAGCGCGGGCTTATTGAAGCTAATCGTTGGCATATCGTCGATTGTCAAGTACTTACATTTCCAAATTCGCCCTGCATATGAGATTAGTTGTATCCAGGTCAGTCGCATATTGTGCAACTATGGCTTACGACTCGTTATTAATGGTGTCAGTCAGTATACATTGGACATAGACGGCTGTACCATTAAACTTGAGTGAGGCACCGGGACCAGGAGAACCGGAAGATCGTCTTTGAGTTGATTCGTGCCAAGTCTCTAAGGCATTGGTAAGTGAGTGACAGAGAGCCCAAGTGGTTGGTTTCACGTTCTACTGTGCTTTCAAAGCCCGGGGGGCGACGAAAACCGCATTCCTACCACTACCAGACACTGGGTTCGATTGAGCCCAGTACCCTGAGTAGTCAACACTTTCCCCGACCCTGGGTGAGGGTCCATGAAGGTCGTCCACTGTGACCGTAATGGTTTTGACAAGTGAAAGGCGAAGAAATGTGAAAAAAGGGAAAAGGCCACCCAGTCATCCAAAGGGACTATAGTTTGTGTGAAGAAGGGGCATGGAAGACGGAGAAGAAGCTTCGAGAGACGGGGATGTTACAATTGAAGAGGATATATGGTGATAGGCAGAGACCGAATGCTTAGGCACCAACGATATTTTCAGTGAATGGCTGATGTCGGTGGTATAATTGGGGGTACCGATAGAACCAAACTTCGAGAAAGAGCCGGTTGTGATACAATTTGAGATTGGCTTCAATTTGAATATTAGGCCGAATAACAGAGCCTACGAGTACAGTAGGATGGTATTATGGGGCAGCTTTGAAGGAGGTATTGATTGATTGACGGTGCGAGGGCATGCATTAGAAATGCAATAGGAACAAAGTGGTTCATTCATCAGAATGGAAGATGATGCTGAGAGAGAGACCGCCCAGTGATGTAGAGCCCTGTAGCTGTGCGCCCAAAGTCCATTGGGTAGCACAGTGGATGCTGAGCATCCCTCGTCATTGCGCGACTTGTGCGCGGCCGCCGCGGCGATCTAAGGAGGTCGCGAGACCACATTTGTCGACGAAATTGATAGGTGGGTTATTTTATAGCGCCATTAAATCTTGACTTCCTCGCGATGAAGGCAAAGCGTTCGGAGCTTTTCTGTGAGCAAGTTCAAGCATGGCGGAAGATCAGATTTGAGAACAGGTTACGTCCAGGTTGTCCAACGGGAGATGCCGTCATTCGATCGGAGCTTCAACTTTATTCTCAGGCCTCATCCCATCGCAGCTCGATGTATCCACGTCCACTCATCACTCATCGTTGTCTGGAACGGTTCGCTGGTGAGTTTCTCATTCTCCTCTTTCATGCCTCTCTTTCAACTTCGATGATGAACAACATATCACATTCAAACTCAACAGTCATATTGTGCTTCGGCGCGTTTGATGACCACAACTTCTGCAATACTGAAAATTTTATTTTCTTTCTTGTCTATGCTCTTCACCCTAGCAAACGACGCACGCTTACCCATCTTTTCTCTCATTCTAGGCATCCATCACTAGAGACTCAGTAGACCTTATTTCTCGCATTGTAATCTCTATTCTATTGAATGAATGGCCATCTCGCTTTCCCTCATCACATGGGCAACCCGAATCCCTGAGAGAAGGCTTTTATGCGGTTCAATGAACCGGTGCGTCAAATATATATAACTATTTTACCAGAACTCGGTCCTTCTCCAGGAGCATGGCTTTGCTGTTCTCTAGCATGGGAAATTGTAACCTGCAGTCGTATGCCATCCGAAACTGTGGGCTTGCGATGACATGTGAGGCATTCGCCATTTTGTGTCCTTTTCTCAAGGTCTTATCGCTGCGTGTGGTTGAGTTGCTTCGTTGCTTCGTTGTATCTCGCGGCGAGGATCTCGATGATCTGTGTCGAATCTCCCCCATCAGTAAGGCGAACGTGTGTTTACTCTAGCTGATGACTGTTTACTGATATGCAATAGGTTCCATGCTGCTGCCCAAGCTTGGCCTACCGTCGCTCTATCGAAAGCTCGCGACTGACTAGTTGGGCGGCCACCATGGCTGACGCGGCCGCTGACGCCTACCTATCGCGGAGTCTCAGTCTCCGGAAACCCGTGGTTTCCCATCATTCGGTCACAAAGGCAATGTTCCCCCTCTATCCATATTCCACACGCCATACATTAGCCTGTTGCTGCACAAGGTCTCATGATTCATGTTCCCAGAGGCATCAACATCTCTATCTCCTTGCTCCTCAACGACAGGCTATTCATAGTCGACATCTCGTAGCCCTCATGGAATACGCGTCTCACTAAGCAGCGACCGCATGCCCCTGCGCCCGCACCATCTCAAGCTCACTTCCCGGTTGGAATGCACAACGCCTCAACTGAAGTTGCGTGTCACCAAATATGGGTTGTGCATACCCTCAATGCCTGAGAAACCTGTCGATCATCCTTATGTTTGACCCCTTCTTGCTACATATGCCTCATTCGGCTGGCTGGTTTGACTTCAACTGAATGCTTCCATCTCTTCCGATTCACGCGACCACACAGCCAGAACCAACCTTCATCAACATCGGCTCGGAGTCTTCGTTTCTTATCTCGAGCATATGCACCCTCGCCCTCGGGAGTCGACGTCAGCATCTCCGACCTTCCAGCGGAGAGAGAATGATTTGTTATTTCGCGCTCGATCGAGGACTATAAAACCGTAGCTTTCATGGCTGGAATTGTTCTCTATCCAGGTCAAACGACCACTATTTGGTTCTCCCTATAGTTCTCTCTGGTCCTTTACGCCCTCGTCCTCCTTCGTCGTTGCTCTATCGCCAGTTGTTCCCTGTGCAGACATGGTTTCTTTCAACAAGTTCTTCAAGACCGTCCTTTTGGCCGTCGTCTACGCCTCTGCTACTGGCGCTACTCCTTTCCCCAGCAATGCTAAGCACGCTACCCACCGCGTTCGCGAGGTTGCCCAGGGCCTGAAGATTGAGACTTTCCACCCCGCGTCGACTTTCGAGGTATGCACCCGTTTTTACTCCCTTCCCATTGAAACGTAACTAACGATGTTTGTTTTGTCATTAGACTTTCGGCGCTGGCATTGACCACCCGTTGTCCAAGCGTGACAACCCCGACTTGGAAGAGTCGGCCGTGGCCTTCATCGAATCTAAACTTGGCGTCGCCAAAGATGCTATCACCTTCAAATCTGGATTCTCCGGTGAAGTTGCTAAGCATGCCTTCGTCAAGCAAACCCACGTAAGTTTCTCCGTGATCATTCATGGTGATCGTTGTTAAGCTCAATCTTGCATGACTAGGATGGTGTCCCCTTCGCCAATGCTGTGGCCAACGTCGCTTTCAACCACGACAACAAGGTTGTTTCCTTCGGCTCTTCGTTCGTTAAGCCAAGTAAGTTGTTTATACCTTCACCCTAGCTGCTTCCCATGCTTACGTCCAAAAAAATTCCCAGCCAAGATCGCTTCTTCCACTCCTTCGATCTCATTGAAGGACGCTATTGTCAAAGCTGAKGCTGCCATTGATGAATCTGGTGCGATGCGGAAATATCAATGAGAAAGATGTCAAGGATTTGTCGAGGTATGTCGATATGTTGACGTGGGATCCTAAGCGTCAAATATGGACTCTCCATTGGTGCAACGTGCGCTCCGATCGTACATGCAATGATGTGGATTTTCTGTGGGTCGAATTCTCCTTGCTCAGCGACCATCGGACGCCACACGCGTCCTCACTGAGTGTCCTTATCTCCTATTAGCCCCTGTCGCTTGGCCATTTGCAAAAGCCCTGGATTTTCTGCTAGGTGCTCATACGACGCACACTTATAAACGCAAGGAACTCAAATCCCTTCTGGGGCTCCATCGAGATGGACCTGAGCCACTCCATGACCTGGAAATCGAAACGGTTGGAAGGGTTTTGGATATGGGAAGTAAGTCGGTTGAGGATCTTATGACTCCGATCCAGGTAGGTTTCGTGTCTATTCCTGGCATTTTCCTGGCAGGAAAGCCTAATACATCGATTCCAGAGCACATCTACGCTATCTACCAAAGCGGTCTTGGATGATGTTGCCGTGTCCAAAATGTAGGTTTTGACTTCGTAAACCCCNTGAAAGTAGTACTAATCTTGTACTTTGAACACGTCTTACAGGCTGTCTAGCGGTCGTACTCGTTTCCTTGTGTATGAACCTGAAAGACCATCAGCGTTTGTCGGGTTTCTCTCAACAGATAAGGTACCGTCTGCTCTGATGTATGCCTGGGGGTTCGTCTTCACTCCGTGCTACCTGACAGCTTGTCGCATACGATACAACAAACGAACTCGTGGTTGGTGACTTCCCTTTGTGCCCTCTTTATTCCATCTGCTCGACTGCAAGCTCTTTCGAAGCACTAAACATCTTGTATGTGCTATTCCTTCGGTCTCAGCCAATGAACTCATGCGGTTACTTCTGGGCCCATTTGGAACTGTGTAGTCGTGTATCTCAATCGCCGCTGTTACTTGTAACCCGAGGTGCCGGGGAAACTCCTCAATGCGACGTGATTGGAACTATATCTCTTGAAGGTCTGTCCGTAATTTGATAATATCTTGCTTTTTTTTTGACGATTATCTGCTCAGACATCGTTGCGGTAAGTCTTAACTAAGGCCAGGGGATACTGGGATACCCCTTTCTGACTCAGTTGATCAAGCATGTCCTTCTTTCTACCCCGTCGAGTCTTCCTAGTATAAGCTCAATGCAAAAGGGCAAACTGTCTTCACCGAAGCGTTCCTACGTAAAGTACGTGCACATGATTCGCTTCAGTTCCCTGGTAAGCTCCCAACCTGGTTGCTTAATATCGAATTCCCAGACCACAACCTACGATCGACACGACAACAACCACACTATTATCCGAGCGCGAAGAGTCCTCCGACGGGGAACGCTCAACGCTGATAGGAACACCCCAATCAATATCCTCAGAGTCTGGGATGACATCTCCAGTGATGGCTGGTTATGGATCAACGATGCTTGCTACGCGGCCGAATAATATGCATAGAAAATGGACGTGTTGATACTACATAGAAGGGATGCACATATATTGGATGTACCTGTCAATGATCTAGATTTATGTACGAACATACTAGGATGGTGTTGGATTATGCACAATAGAAAGGTTTCTGATTGTCATTGGCAATCTCGTCGCGAAAATGAAAAGCCTGTCGGAAAGCTGTGTCCTTCAGAGGTCTCATATCTAGTTCAAAGTTGTGAGTAAAGAGTCGATGTTTACAGTTAATGCCACGAAATCCGTGCGGTCCTGGATGATGTCCATCCTTAACGGGGCTACGTGGAATTGGTAACATTCGGACTTGTTTGGGCTGACGCCGAGGAAGGTATAAAGTTTGAAGTCAAAACGGTTCGAAGTGATGACGCTTCGGGCCAAGGCAAACACACTTCGGGGACGTTGGGCGCCTATTCTTTGATCCCAACTTTCAACGTCGCGTTGCACGCAGTCGCTCTCCAGCTGGCTGCCACTCTTTTTTCTCCTGCACGCCCATCATGAGACCACTTCACCAACGACTTAGCTTGTATGTTGCCGCTAGTATGGTACTCGGACTGGGTCCTGAAGCATTCACAGGTACATAGAGGGAGACGAAGCCTACACATTCATTCCAGCTGAGCCAGTTGGTGCTCATTCTTTGACCATCCAACGGGCTACCAGCGAACTCTACTTGAACCGTATGTCAACTGTCATAGCTTTGCTGGCTGACTGCACTGAATTGCGCGTGTAGAACCGAATACGACTATACCCTCTACTGCTCAAAGGTATCCTAAAGCGATATATGGAATCCTCGGTATTATATCTCTATCTTTATGTGAGTCTGTCCTTTCACAACTACGGACCCTGCGACTCAGGATTTGACGCTTCTGGTGGCTAGCGGACTACATCATTGTGATTACCGGTCGTGAAGTTCGGGGTCGTCTTATTGGCCATGATGTCTACCGTGCCACGGACTTCGACGTGTTACCGCTTAATCCCAATATCTCTGTCGCCAACCCCCCTCACCCTGTCGAAAGCCACTTGCTTGCACTTATCCGGTCACATTTCCATGGTGGAAACTTCCTGTTTAGCTACGAATGGGATATCACTCGGAGGCTGCAGTCTCAATGGTTGAACAGGAATGAGGATGAACATAAGTCTTTGTGGGAAGTGGTGTGTCTCTTTACTTCAACTCCCCCAAACATCTGCTTATGGCTTCACTTCTTATTCAGGCGGATGACAGGTTCTTCTGGAACAGGTCTTTAAACCCTTGTATATATCTTTGGGTCGTTCTGACTTACCCATAGGTATCTACAATCACGACTGATCGAGGCTACGAATGTTAAGCAAGACGTGAGTGCACCATTACCTCGCAACTGGCTCCAATGTTGATATCTTTGTCAGCTGGGCCCTTTCATCCTCCCAGTGATGTACGGTAGTATGTACTCCATAACGCCCCCTCTCCCTTCGCCGTTCTAAAGCTGGGTTACAGCATTCGACATTCGCTCCGAATTCTTGAACGGCCGCCACTTCCAAGTTGGCTTGATATCACGTCGTTCGAGATATCGCGCAGGAACACGTTACTTCCGTCGGGGAGTGGACCAAGACGGCCATGTCGCCAACTTCAATGAGACGGAACAATTGCTCCTCGTTGAGGGTCCCCCTTCTTCTGGTCACGCCCCGGGCGAGTTTGCCCACCAGTTCAGCTACGTGCAAATTCGTGGCAGTATCCCCCTCTACTGGGGCGAAGTCAACACACTTCGTTACAAACCAGATCTACAGATTATGGAGCTTCAGGACACTGTGAGCCGCCTTTCTCGCATCATAGACGCATATAGCCTACTTTGCTCCTTCAAAGGTTGACGCTATGAGGGCCCATTTGCAAGAACAAGTTACTTTGTATGGCGAGCAGGCATTAGTGAACCTTGTGAACCACAAGGGTCACGAAAAGCCGATCAAGGAAGCGTATGAACGCTACCTCGCTGAGGTATGGCTTTGGCTTGCTTCGTCCATGCACCCTCTCACCTATTCGTGCTAGCTTAACCTACCAAAAGTGAAGTACGAGTACTTTGACTTCCACACGGAATGCAAGCATATGCGTTGGGACCGCATCAGCCTGTTGATTGACAGACTCAAGGAGGACCTCGAGCGGCAAGGGTGTGTGCTGTTCTCGTTATGCGGTTCTGGACACCGTTCTTACACTTCTTAGGTACTTCCATCTTTGCGATACACAACACCAACTCCAGAATGGCACTGTACGCACCAATTGCATGGACAACTTGGATCGCACAAATGTCGTTCAAGCGACGCTGGCAAAGTGGACTCTCACTGAACAGCTTCGCTCCGTTGGTATCCTTCAGAGTGCTGAGACAGTCGATGATTATGAATCACTCAGCAAGAGCTTCAGAGAAAGTAAGCCACTCGGCCGCTCACTTTTCTCATTTCCTCGGCTTATTTCTCTCTTTTAGTGTGGGCCGATCATGCCGACCAAATCTCCACGGCGTATGGTGGATCTGGCGCGCTCAAATCTGACTTCACGCGGACGAACAAGCGCACCAAGAAAGGTCTTTTGGAGGATGGTGTGAAATCGGTGGTGCGCTATCTGAAGAACAACCTCTTTGATGGTCCCCGACAAGACTCCTTTGACTTGGTGACCGGAGCTTGGATACCTCGAAAGAATCCGTCATTGTCAATGCATTTGATTTTGGATGCCAGGCCCTTGGTCATGCGCTCAGTATGTTTCGTTTCACCTCCCTTTGAGCGTGTTTCTCACTTGGTATACCTCAGATGCCTGTCATCGCCTATTTCTCTCTGTTCATGATTTGCGCTGGCCTCACATTGCCTCGCACCTCAGGTCAGTAGTTTGAGCACCTCTGATTCGTCTCGGCAGCTCAGCCTCTCGTTCAAATAGACTATAACCTGGTATATTACTTCCTCATCTGGGTCTCTCTACTCTCGGCGACCCTCATCTTCATTGTCATCCACGGGGTCGACTATGTCTCTTGGCCGAGATTGCTTCCCCCGACCGACGTCATATGGTACAGTGGCCCCGGATATCGCTCCGCGGATAACGGCAAAGGAATTAAGGGCTGGCGCATCGGTGGAAATGGTCCTAAACGTCCTGGTAGAGTTGCTGTCTCCGTTGCTGGCGATGAGATTGAGATGGGGTCGATGAAGAAGCGTGTAGAATGAGTGTTTCATGTACCCTTTGTCTTTTTTTCCCGAGGTTTCCCTTCTTGCTTATAATATGGGTATCCAACGTATTCGTGCATGATAATTATCAGCTTTGTTGCAACTGCGCAAGCCAGTGTGTTAGTTAGAGGGGCGAGCGCTGATTGCTCTGGTATTAGCGCCTGTGAGGAACCTGATTATGTAAACCAAAAATTTCAGTTTCTCAAGTACCCCCGTACTTGGGTTTGCCTTCTTTCCACTCGCGACACCTTCCCTGTACCATCTGTACCGATAGCCTAAACCCTCCCTCGAGAATAAAATGGGCACCAAACGCGACTCACCCGGCGCTGATGAGGGCAAGAAGAATCCTCTGCAAGACGTCGAACTCAGCGATGAGGACGCCCAAAAATTGACCGCTCAGCAGAAAGCTCTTGCTAGGACTGAGCTCGCGCTAGGTAAGCATAGTGTTTCTCTTTGAAAGGGATAGGAATGACTTATTTTACGTTTTGACGCGTAACTAGAGCGCGTCGCCCAACAAAAGCTGAGCGTTGCGTACGCTAAGCGCCGTGAAGTTGTGAAGACCATTCCCAAGTTCTGGCCCGTCGCGTTCATGAACAATGACTTGATCGCTGTTTATGCTCAACATGGCTCTGACCAACTTGCGTTGAGCTACTTGGAAGATTTCTGGGTTAACAGAGACAAAGACGAGCCTCGCTGCTACACCCTTGAATTCGTAAGTGGCTCCAGCTGAGGGTGGGACAGAAAGGCTGATCATGATACCATGTACAGTACTTCAAGGAAAACCCATTCTTCAACGACACTGTCCTCAAAAAGGAATACAAGTACATTCCTCCCCCTGCTGCTGCAGATGAAAAGCCTGATGAAGACGGCATCACGGAATCAAATTTGGACTTTTCGTGGCAGCGTGATGTTACCATTTCGGTAAGTGATTCTTGCCATGCTGCCTCCGTTCCTCCAGCATGGAACTCACCCCGTTCCCTTCACAATTGCAGGGCAGCCCCATCAATTGGAAGGATGCGTCAAAGGCCCTTACAAAACTGTATCCGCGTGAGAAAGGCGAAGAGGACGATGATATCCCAGCTGAGAACGGCAGCTTCTTCAACTTCTTCGAGCACGAAGACGACCCCTTCGACGTTGGGATTGTTCTCGCGAACGACATCTTCCCTGAGGCCATTGAATACTTCCTTGGCACTGCTGAAGGGCAGGAGTCGGACAGCGAGGATGAGGACAGTGACGATGACGATGCCGATGAAATTGATTTGGAGAAGCCGAGGCCGAAGAAGCGAAAGGTTTAGCCACAGCTAGCAGCTGCCCATGAGATGCTCTAAATTTAAATAATATAGGATTCGTGTGTGTCTATCTTTGTTTCTTCCTGACCACCAACAACCATGTTCTCCCGCATCCTCGTTCTCTCCTCCGCGAGTCTSTYTGTCYGTTTCCCGGGCTCAGTCCCTGCCTCCATCGTCGTCTCCGTCGTCCACGCCCACATCTTCTGGTTCACGTAGCCTCCGCGCCGCCGCCCCCAGCGACCACCTTTTCTTTCTCTCTTCATTCTACTAACCCCACCGCCGCACCCTTGTCCGTAATCGTTTCGGGAGCTCCCTTGTCCCAGACATTAGCGCTAGAGTCCACCGCAGCTCCGGGGGCAACTCCCTCAGCCTTCCCGAACGCACCTCCGTTGCCAGATCGTAAGCTCTAATTATAACATCCATCACTTCTGATGGCAATTTTTCCCTGTCAATCTAGCTGTTCTGTTAAATCCAGCAAACTATCCCCCTCTTGATCGACCACCTCCCACAGACAGCCCAGAGGTGCGGCAGTGGATCGCCGAGGTCAATGCGTCAGGTGTGACAATCCCAGGCTTTAGCCCAACCATGCCAGGAGGATGCCCAGCCAACCCAGCTGCGGTCGCAGATCAGTCGAGGTGCTGGTGGACCTGTGGTGGTTGCGTTCGGGACACCGACGTCAGCACCTGCCCGGACCCCATGACTTGGGGTTTGACCTATGACGATGGACCAGCCAACTACACCTCGAACCTTCTTGACTACTTGACGGATCAAAACCTCAAATCTACGTTTTTCGTCGTTGGCAGTCGGGTAATTTCATACCCACGTACCCTCCAATTACAATACATGCAAGGGCATCAAATTGCTGTCCACACCTGGAGCCACCCACCTCTGACCACATTATCCAACGATGAAATCATTGCCGAGCTTGGATGGTCAAAGAAGGCCATTAAGGACGTTCTTGGAGTAACTCCCAACATGATGCGGCCTCCGTACGGAGATATTGAGTGAGGGGATTTTCTTGCCGAGGGTCTTGGGGCAGCCACTGACGTCCTTGCCCGCATTAGTGACCGTGTCCGCGCTATCTCCATTGCTATGGGGCTTACGCCAATTTTATGGACGCGCATAAGCCCTACCAGCACGTTTGATACCGGCGGTGCGTCGCGTATCCAAACGCTGATTCACCAATCTCACCCCAAATTTGGCAGATTTTAACATTAACGGTGGGACGACTTCAGTCCAGGAAGTACTTCACAATTGGGAGAACATCGTCAACCAAGCTCAGACCTTGAAATCCGGTTTCATCGTCCTGGAGCACGATCTATTCCAGCAGTCAGTTGAAGTTGCAACCGGCTACATTCTCCCTGATGCAATCGCTCGCCAACCGCAATTCCGCATCGAGCCCGTAGTCAGCTGCTTGAACAAACCTCTGAGCGACGCCTACATTGAGACCAATGATAACTCGACAAACCCACCTATAGGGGGAGGGCCCGGTCAGAGTGCGTCAACGTCTTCACTTGTCACTTCTATCACGACTGTAGTAACGTTGACCCTTCCTACAGCAACAGGAGCGGTGACGCTTTCCTCAGGTGCCCCCGGGTCAGCGAATCCCACTGGAGCAGTTGGCAACGGCAACTCCGCGATCCATAATAGTAGCCCGCTCGCTTTAGTGGCAACGGTGGTTATCGTGCTTGCCGCATTCCTGTGGGCTTAAGTATTCTTGGTGGTTTATGCGTACCGAATCCATCTATGCTGACGAACTATGGACCTTGTTATTTGGATATCTTCGTTTGTACTTTTGCTATCTTGCCCAACTACTTGAACACTCTCTGTATGGTACCTGTCGCTTACTAGGACTTGCACTAACATTGAAGCTGATCTCTTGGTCTCGAAGGATACTGTATTCCTGAAGACAACGCGAAAGGCTATGATTTTCTGGGTTCGGATTGAGCAGACTTCGGCTCGGATGAAGACGCGACGTTGGTGAAGCCTAGATTGTTCCAATCGTCTCTTTCCATGAGTCCCCTTGCATAGAGGTTCAGTCAACTTGACCTTCGGAACAGTCCAATATATAACTCACTTGTTCATCCGACAGTCCAGATAAGATTTGCTCAACGCGCGGCAAGCGGTAGATGTGCTCTCATTCTGCTTCAAGCACTTCATATACTGCGTCATTTGTTGTTTACATTCACCTGACAAACAGTAAGCGAATGTTGGATGATTCACGGTAACGGACCATAGTGATCAAGCGGAAATGAGCCACGATCTGGCGGAGAAGGGGTGAAGCCAACGTTGATAGAAGGAGGTCGACCGAAGGACATGGTGGTTTGGACGCAAGGCACACAAGACACTCGGGATCGGAGGACGGAACACTAAGTGCGAGGTCACATGATATTTAGGAGTCGAGGGGCTCAACCACCGTGAGGTCTAAAGTAAGTGCAGAGTAGCTACCCGCAAGTAAGTACTAAGTAAAGAGTGCCGCTGAGATTAACCCTTGTTTACATTGAGAAAGAAAAAAGTCCGGTCCTTCACGTTCCCTTGGCTTTGCCCTTCCCCTTCGGGTCAGACGTCGGTGCCTCTGGCGTATCATCGTTGGCTTCCTGCTCGTCATCACCACCAGAGCCCGCCTCTTCAGCTTCTTCGGTGGCAGGACGCCGTGCATCCGTCTCGGTAGAGCTTGACGAACTGGCCTGTTGAATTTGGGCAGCCCTCGCTGCGGCGTTGATTTGTGCAATACGGGTTCCCTTCATCATGACTATTTCCTTCAGCCAACCGTTCTCCCGACGTAGATCTGCGGCCTCCTTCTCCAACTCTTCAGCCCGACCAGTAAGGTCAGATACAGAACGCTCAAGGTTGAGCGTCCGTTGCTTCTTCTTTATCCTGAAACGCGCTAAACAGGGTCGATGAGCCATATACAATGATTGGCAACGACGAAAATATACTTACCAGATGCCGCTGTATTTCTGCGGCGTTTATCTTCGGCTACTGCGGTTCGATCGAGTTCTGTGTCCGTCTGGGCGACGGGGGNACTCAGGAGCAGAGGAAGGGGGTAACGGGGGTAGCTGAGGGGCAGGTGGTGGAACGCTCTGACTAGTGCTTGCTTCGGGGAACGGAGGAAGGGTGGGTAGAGGAGGGAAATGCGATTGAAATGGAAGGGTAGGAAGACCGCCCTGATTGATGCTGCCGCTGGGGACATTCGTTTGCTCGAACGGAGGAAAGCCTGGTGTATGAAGTGGGAATTGGTTCCAAGGGAAGTCTTGTGGAGGACCACCACCATAGGGATGGCTTTCTGGTAAAGGTGGGTCGATGTACGGACCGGGAAAATGTTGCTGGCTTTGGAGAAACGAGAGACTTTGTGAAGCCCGTAATGCCTGCATCAAGGCGTCGTACTGATTTCCATGGCTGCCACTGGCTTGCTGGGCAGCGGCGGCGGCGAACTGGGCAAGTAGGGCAGCATCATTGACATCCGGCTTAGCTAAACTATTTAGCTTCGTTAAGATATTTAACCCGGCGTTGGAAGGACTCACTGCGTTCGCGCGCGAAGCTTGAGAAGTGTTTGACACGGTCATTGATCGCGAGCGTGATCGCTGCCTGTCTCGAGCACGAGCATCATCACGAGGTGGATTACCAGAAGAGTCGCGATCCATGTCAAAGGAGAAAATTAGGCGTTCCCAGTAGTCTAATTCTGGTTGGCAGGCTTGGGGAGACTTGCTGAGGGAGTCTTCAGCAGGCTCACTTTTGAGTGAAAGCATTGAAGCCACCACGAGGAATTCGTGAGTCCAGTTGAGAGATAGCCATCGTACATTAAACGGCCTGACATACAGGACATTGTAGTATTCGCCATAGCCACATGAGATTGCGACAACCAGGGTGACGCATTTCACCATCTTCGATCATACGTAAATTGCCGATAGTTCTAACACCGCGACCTACCCAAATCGTCCTCCTGGACGAGTTCTTCGATTTATGGCGCGAAAATACCAAGCAGGCGTGTTGCTGGAAGTATTTCTGGCTTGTGTAGATGCCCCTGACCGAACTTCCTAACTGGCTACCCGCAAGTGACATGTATTCCGAATTGCTGAGTTCGGACGTTCGGGGTGTTCGTCTAAAACCGAACCGGCGGTTAGCTGCTAAAAGCTTCGTGAATTCGTACCCAGCGAGACAGGGTCCCATGATGCATCTTGCAACTTTATGTCGTGAAGTCGCGTCGAAGAATGGTACAAGGAGCTGCTTCGATGACTCAATGAAATAGGTATTGGAAAAAATATCAAAAATCAAAACAGATCTTGGTTCTGATTTAGGACGGAGATTAGCGCCAGATTGACGCTCCGCGCACCGATTAGATTATCTCGCTGAGTCAGCATGACGCGTTCTGGAAGATACGCGTCGTCGCCCAATCGTCGCCACTTCCTTTCACAACTTCCACCAACTCGATAGAAATGGTAAGCCCCATCTGCTTGCTGATTCGGAATTCTCTGCTCAACTTTCAAAGCTAGTACGTGTTCGATCCAAGGATGGAAACTTCAGGTTCGATCTACAACCGAGCTCAGACATCTCAGAATTACTGTCTAGAGTATGCCATAATACGATCGTTCTCTGAACCTGGTCTGACCTGTCTTGAGTAGATTGTCGAAACTGCTGTGAATCCTGATATCTCTACTATCACCATATCAAATCAACCGCGAGGGAATGAGCAGCCTATCTCTTCGTTGCGAGGCAGGTCACTCCGAGAAATCGGTCTCGCGTACGTACTGCCGTTGTTTTCGCGCTTTTATGCTCATAAAGTATCAGGCACGGAGATCTCGTGTTTGTGTTCTACAAAGAAGCGTCTGCACCCTCTTCATCGACGGCCGATCACGCCCCTTCAAGCAGTACGCAGGCGGCAGTCCCTGATACTACCACTAAAAGGATCTGGGAGATGGTTCAGGAAGATCCTGTCGACATTTACTGGCGGTCGAAGGATGGAAAGATTCCTCGAGGACGCGATGCTACCTTCTGCAAGCACGGCCCCAAGGGCATGTGTGACTACTGCATGCCTCTTGAGCCATATGACGCGGCGTACCAGAAGGCGCAGTCAATCAAGCACCTATCGTACCACGCGTACCTCCGAAAGCTGACGCCAAAGAACTCTTCCTCATCAACAGCAGACCTCCCACCACTCAGCCCGCTAGACTATCGAGTCAAGGTCCCTTGTCCGAGCGGCGGTCATATGCCCTGGCCAGCCGGTATATGTACATCGTGTCAACCTTCTGCTATCACTCTGCAGTCCCAGCCGTTCCGCATGGTCGATCACTTGGAAATTGCGTCGATGGAAGTTGTAGATCGGTTCTTGCAAGCTTGGCGTAAGACTGGACTCCAACGCTTTGGGTGGATGCTTGGACGATATGAACCATATGACAAGGTTCCAATGGGCGTCAAGGCTGTGGTTGAGGCTATCCACGAGCCCACGCAACAGGGAGAACTCGAT
>JAPEVF010001006.1:0-15621 GCA_029747585.1 Pleurotus djamor | reverse complement strand
GGATCTGCTTCGAGACGCGTTGGACGCTTGTCGTCGGAGCTCTGGCCAGATATGTAGCGGCATGGGGGTAGGATCCAACGGATTTCGCAGAATACGCTATCATGACTATGCTCTTGAAAACAGGACGCGGGCAGGCTTGTCAGTTCTGCCTCACAGCTGCGTTGCTCTAGGAAAGAGCATTATCCTTACGGAGGTGCCTACACCCGTGGGCTGGTCGACACAATCGTTGAGTGAGGTCACCGAGGCTTTGGGTCATGCTCTCGATAAGCCACATGCATTTTACGGTATTCCCCACCCCAGTGAACTGTATCTTAGCAGCGATGTGGGCTGACTCTGCTTCCTAGACTTCGCTTTTGATCAAGGGCTGCAGTGCGAACAGGGTGTGGGGGAGGTTGCCTTGACCCTCAACGAGTTCCTGACGACGGCGCGTAGTGGAACGAAGCGGTCTATAGCTTGTCGCACGTTGAAAGGGCCCGTTGCGTACCGACACCCGCTCCTGGAGCAATTGTCAGGCCATGGAAATTTCTGGACGGCGACAAAAGACTTGGGCTCGCCCTTGGGACGACTATCCAGGCGAATACAGGAAGAGTCATATGTGGGCACCCAAGGAGCATATAGAATGCCGCAGATGAGCACCGGGGGACTGGCGACCGTCATACTCCCTCTCTGTGGCGCCGAGCTTTGGGTTGTAGGTCACATGTCTCAGGATGCGTCGGGGAGGCCAGGCGCCTATGATGATCCATTTCATAGTGATGATGGGGTGATCTGGGAGCCCGTCATCTTGCAAAAGGGCGAGGCAATGTGAGTTAAACTTCACAAGGGGTGAGTGGAACTGGCGTTTAATACCACAGCAGGATCGTGCCACCCGGAGTCCCTCGTGTCGTGTTCACTCTCGAGGCGTCAGCTGGCACCGAGCTGCGATTCTTTGAGAAGGGGTGGATGGATCGAACTGTTATTGCGATGTTCATCTCCGTCTTGAACGAAGACTCTGTTCATCGTGTTGAACGTAGGATCACCCTTGGATTGCTCCTGAGACTTACTGCCTTGTTTCGCGCGATCTATGTCGGTGACATGTCATCGGGTACGCACTCATCGATTTGCAAGGAGAATATCTCGGATTTAATGATGGACTGATACAGGCCGAGCTGACGACTTGCCACATCCGGGTAGCTGGGAGGGAATGAAGGCATGCGTTGTTCTGTCCGCAATTTGTCGAGTAATGCCTTTCTTCGTGTCGTCGGATGAAGCAGAGGCGGCGAATCATTCGAGGCTTGGCTACGACTTGATCGTTTCCGCATCCACAGCGCTTAATATCAGGTGCAGCTTCAGGGTGGACACTTCAACGACGCTGTACGGAGACGTGTATCTTCCCTACCTCGAGCAAGTTCTGCGAGTAGCCTGCAGCGTGACGGTAAATCCTAAAGAGTCGATGAAGCATTTGGTTCGACGCATTAAAGAGGCCCGTCGGGCAAACTTGACCGTCTTGAACGACGAAGAGCAGGGTATGTGCTTCCCGTTCTCGCGCAAGCAGGTTGAGGTCGTCTCTTTGACTCTACGTGAGAGAGGGGAGGTGACTTCGCGGTAGGATCGAGGACACCGCGTCCGAGGGACGACTTGCCAATATGCGGACAGATATCGTATTACATTGTGTGTACTGCGAGCGCCTCTAATTCGAGGACAAAAATGAGTCGTTGTTAATAACAAGGCGAAACCGTAGGGTTGGCCGTAAGTAAGGTATCAAGAAGTAGGTATGCGTCGTACTGGATGCTGCAAAGTCGTACTGCTACAAAAAGACTGGGTGCTACAAGAAGACTGGAGACTGGATATAAATATGATTGGATGCAAAATGACTGGAGGCTGGATATAAGTAAGATTGGAGACGAGATGACTACATGTAGGCAAGAAACCCAAAAATATATGTGAGCAAGATCGGGGCATGGGTACGAGTGGTGGGGGATACGAAGCCACCCGGCGGACGAACCACAGCGAGGTAGGTTCATTGAAGGACCCAAGACGAAGGAATCTGAAGAGAAACGATGAGGTGACTTTTATGGAGGAGGAAGAGGTAGGACATACTTGGGTAAACCTTGTAGGCGAAAAGTAGACTCTGGGGGGCCGAAGGGCGACTGGCATGTTTTTGAAATGCTCAATCGTGGTCTCGAGGGGTAGGAAGAATTCAACGTCGCTGGGGTTCGCGCGTAGGTGGACCGTAAACACGAGCCAGTTGCTCTCGTTGTAGCCACGTATTGTGGCGTGCGTGTGTCCGGTGTGGGGTGGGTGCCTTGGGAGAAGGACATGCTGTTGGGAGGACGTTCAAGCGGGTGCGACTTTACTTACATGACGCTTATTTTCGCCGCACAGGACCAGAGAATCGGGTACTGGGCACGCAAGACCTTGAGCGCCCATGCTGCAAGATGTGCGTTGAGGGCGGTGGAGAAGAACCACACAGTCGCGGGAGACATTGAGCTGTGATGCTTTATGCATTTGGCTAGGTCAGCTACTGGGGATGAAAAACGGCAACTGCGTACAATGAGGGAAATGGAAGGATGTTCTTTTTTGCGGGGTGAGCACGGCAAAACGGGTGATCAGATGACAGCGATGTGTTCAACGATTGAATATTCGGGTATTTAGATGGAGTAATGAAATATAGCTGTGGTGTATGAGTAGAGTGTGGCTGGGGAGATGAGGGCTGAAGGGAGAGTCGCAGATTGATGGGAGAAAACTTGCGAGTCACATTTGTCACAGGGGTAGCAAAACAGGGGCTTTCCACGGGATTGGCTGGCCGAGAACGAACGGGCAAGGTGTTGCGGGTCGTGCAGCGCTTTACTCTGGCACTCAGGGTGCTCAAACTCGTAGGGAGATCTGTTCCAATGGTGTGACTCCCTCACGAGGCATCACGTAGGCGTTGGGTGGTGGACTGCGCCGTAGATGACAGAGTCCTTATGGGGAATTTGCGCTATCACGGAATTAGGACACTGACTTTACTTGTTACGGCGCGTATGGAGGGTATTGCTTGATAAACGATGCGTTGTGTTGTCGTTGAAGGGTGGGCAGGGGGGTCCCGTGACTTGAGGAGTTGTGGTGGCGGGGTTTAAATTGACCTATCCTCCCTGTCTTCTCCTGTCCCTTCAAAGGAATGGAGGTCCTTGATCTCGAGGACGTTGGAAACCAGCTCAGCGAAGCTTTGGATCTATCCCATGCTGCGTTAGATTGACTGGACGACGCAACAGACGCAGAAGTCGAAGGATTCCTCGATATTGTGTTGGAGGCGAGGTCTCAATTAGACGCAGTAGTGGAAAGCCTGGAGGAGCACCTAGACGCGACGGGCAAACAGAAGGGAAAGGCCTCCTCCGCTTCTCGACCTAACCAATTCGTTGATGACGAGGCTGACGAGCATCTCGACGCCTCGACCAAAGGGAAGGGAAAGGCTTCGTCCTCTTGTCGGCCCAATGGATTGACTGACGACGAGGCTGGCGAGCACGGGGAGGATGACTCGGCCGTGGGTGAGAATATGCCACGCAAGCGTGGAGGTAGACAGCGCAGGAGCAACAAAGACGGTGAGATCTCAGACTCAGACCCAGACCCAGACGAATCCGTGAATGCGGATTGTCCGCAGAAGAGAAAAAGGGGCGATGGGGCTGGAGGGTCACGAAAAAAGGCTAACCGGCGGAACCTTGTCGATCATGTACCAAACGCTGATGTACCTCAAGCAGTCAAGGCAATCCTGGGTCTCTTTTACTCGATCAATGGTCATCGTAGCTGACTTCCCAGCCTTTCAGGACCTGTACAACCGCTTGCAGGACGATCTGACCCGTAATCCCTCCCCTGTAGATGAGGCTGAGTTTTATGCGGCGGTGTGTGGTTACGATCGACTTGAAGGCAAGCGCAGAGTGAGAGGCTCCGTTGAACTCGAGCAGGAGGCCATGCTGAGAGCGCTCCGAGGGTACTCGGAGTTCACGGTGGCAAAGTTGCTGGAGTTGTTTGGGGCGACGGCCTCAGGGGCTGTGCGCATATCAGACTTGATAAATGGTCTCCAGGCTTCAGACAAGAAGACTTCGTGGACTCAGGCCCTATTAGCGAAGAAGAAGGTTCGTCATCACAGCTTCATGGAGGCTATGAAGTGTCACTCACTCTCGCCGGCGCGGCATGTGCCAGGCGTTGGAGGCTGCAAACGGCAAGAACAAGCAGCTACACGTATTGAACCACGTTGTTACTAGCGTCGGGGAGATTGAGCTTGTGAGAATGTTGTCTGATGCGAAAAACGCAGGAAGGCGGGGAAAGAAGTGGGCTAAGGAGGCGAGGGATGAATGGGTTCAAAAAAGAAAAGTCGCTATTGAAAAGGCCCGAGGGACGAACGGTTCCCTGGAGGGCGTTCAAGCTGGAGGAGAGCTGAGCGCGGAGGCGGAATGGAAGCAATGGCTTAGGAAGGCTAATCAGCTGGAAATAGCCTATTCTAAAGTGAGTGGCGGCGTTAGGCTCGCTAGGCATAGCTGATGAGAGTTTAGTTTGGATCAGCGGTGCTGATGGATCCTTTTTGGGGAACGCACCGCCAGAGAACGAAGGGCTGGCATGAGCTCATGATTTTGATGAACCATCGCGCGCTGAGGCTTCCAGAGAAGACGCCTGGAGAAGGTCCGTATGAATATAAGGATGGAGGCCGTGAGGAGGACGATCTCGCATTGGATAAAGTGTTGAGGGCGATGGCTTGCGACGAAAAACTGGTTGAATTTGTGGCGGCTTTAAGGGGCAATCCTCCGCCCAACACGACTATCACTGAGGGTGGATCAAGCTCTCAGTGAGTTCAACGAGGAATTTCGTGTACTAGCATCAAATGGTGTACAAATTACGCTCTCTTCATTCTGAGAAACCACCATTTCATCCTCGAATTCGAGAGGATAGAAGGTCGACATGGATTATCTGAACGGCTAACGGGCCCCCCTTTTTCCTTGCGAGACTCACAGAGAGCGGGTGAGTATTTTCTGGGGAGGGTTTCAGCGGGCGCTGAGAGATAGGGGCGATGTTCCAATAAGGTGACGCAAATGCACATGACTGGCCGGGCTATGGAAAGCGCTTAGCGCTAGAAGTTTTCGTGAACGCAGCCATAATCGCGATGGCCGACTACTGGACGTTGCTCCCATTCGCGTGTCTGAACGTAAACGACTTAAGTATCCTGCCTGTGAGGTCTGAATTCCTCATGTTGATTTCGTATGCTGAGACGACGCATGGACAGCAACGGGTTAGAGACGCCATAGCCGGTGAGGGCGTCGCTGGGAGTTGTCAGATCCTTGGCAGCGATGTGTCAGCACTTTGGTCAGAAGAAAATCAGGCTACGAAGGTAGCACCGTACATCGCGTGCGACGTTGTGGCACGCCTAAACAAGCCTGGTTGGCTGGAGCATTACCAGCAACGCAGAGTGGAGCCTGCCACAGAGGGAGTACAGGCAGTGGCAAATGTGAGTTCCGTTGGATATGCCTTTGTCTTTGTGTCCCGCTGAGATCTTTCGGTAGATTCTAAAGGGTATGGACGACTTGTGCAGTATGCTTGACAGCATGCAAACCGACATTTTGGAAAAGCGGAAGGAGGCGCTAGACATGGTCCAGCGCGGACCATCGAGCAACGACGGTGACGCAGATACCGAAGCGCAGGAGATTATGCGCCAGATATCGAAAAACAGGATTACGAAGGCAAACTGTAACTTCTTATGGGCGGCGATTGGCCTAGGGCGGTTCCTGGATGGCGAGATGGAGATACCGTCCAATATGGGAGATTTGAAGAGTGGTTTCGACGGCGTTTGCAAGTGTGTTGCTTCCTTTGCTTCAGGCTACGCCTGGCTGATTGTTCTGTTTTAGATTGGCTACGAAAGTGGGCGAAATCCGCACGGGAAAGGGCAAACCTGGGTTGAAGACCCTGTACTTGGCGTATCATATAGCGCTAATGGTCTCGCCCCTCGCATTGCTGTCGGGAAGGGTTTTCTACAACAAGTCTGTTTCACGAAAGCCTATGCTACAGGTTAGTCACTCTGGGCCTACTGGAGGAAACCGATCGCTGACGTCTAGCAGTTGTGGGGCACGATAAGTGCGGGCAAGAGCGCGCCGATCTTGGAAATGGAGGACTGTGTCTGGGCGACGATACTCAGCATAGCGAAGACTGGTGAGGGTATCACGGAAAAGGTCGAGGCATGCATTGGCGTTTTACACGGGCTGCAAGAGAAGATGAAGATGGTGANATACGAGGGAAATGGACGCTTCGCGACTTATTCAACGTTGACACGGATCACTGGGTCACCCATATCCAGCGCACGGCCTCACGCAGCTTCGAGGAAGAGCTAGAACTTTATGAGCTTCTTGATATGGATGCTCAAGGTGTTGAAGATGATAGCCAGCACGACGAGACACTGACATCAGTGTTATTACCGTAGTTATAAGTAGGTTACAAGTATTAAATTCACTACTCCTATCCCCCTTCCCTCCCTAAGTCGAAGGTGCCGACCGTGAGAAAGGCCAGGTCTGTTCCCCGACCAATGTCGCCGACCTTACCTGACCTCCCGACCTTCCCTGGCTTGTCGCCGACCTTCACAACACTGCTGTCAGATAAACCTCTAAAGGACATTGATGAGCTGGTTTCAGTTGTGTACACCCCCGATGCAAAGATAAATGAGGAAATCCCAAAAGTCATCGACGGATTGCATGTGGCAGCGTAGTGCTTGAGACAACATCTAAGACAGCTGGGTTCGACTTTGGACAAATAAATTCTTGTAAACCACTTGTATATACAATGTATAGATACTACTTTTTGCGCACTGAAGTGGTGGAAGGCAACCTTAAATCGATTTGACCATGGACCTCTCTGAGCGCTCGAACCACGCGGCTTCCGAATGCCCGCCACGACTTCGCAAGCGGCATCGTTTTCAGAGCCGTGATGGGCATTCCAAGCGTCATTAGGCTTAATTCCAGCCGTTCTGGTAAGTTTTGGGGAAAAAAGAAAATAATGGACGATATACTTACCAGAACTTTTATTTTCCCCCTCCTCTTTGCCCACGCAAACGAGGAACTCGATACCAAGTACGCCGGGCCTGGGATCGAGTCTAGCATGTCATCTTGTTGATTCACGATTGCAATATGATATGTGAATTCGTTACAAACGTTACAAAGAGATAGGCTGAGTTCAGTTAGAGTACATTTATATATATGGTATTAATACACCGAATTGATAGGGATACATACATGTACCGAAAGAGTTTCTATAGTGCAAGGAAGTATCCAGATTTGGTCCGATGGATGTCTCGTTCCGAGCTTTCAGGGAAATTCGAAGATGACGGACTGCTAGGTACATCGAGCGATCTCGTCGAGCGGGTAGTGGCATCCACCCGAAAAACAGGGATGGAAGAGGTTGGAGATGACAAAATAGACTTATCATCTGTGTCCCGTGTCGTGATGGAGGAGAGACTGGAGAGTTTGTTCGTGGAGAACCCTTTGCCTGGCATGCGACCAAGCTTAACGTTATGGAGAGGTAATATGGACGAAGGCGCTGAGCCTCCAAACAATTTCATTCTATCAAACGGCCAAAAGAAGTGATAGTGAGCAACGATGATCACATCCACGAGGGAGAGGGCAAGAACTCACGGAGACTTCGCAGTCGAAGATGAAAGGCTCTTCGGTGCCGGTGTATACCCGAGCTTCTTTGCGATCGCCCAGAAAGTCTGACGGTAGTGTCTCCTTGCCTCCTCTGCGAATCCGAAGAAAGCGAAGAAGACCAGTCCACAAAAGACAATACTCCATCGTGAGATCTCGAGCGAGATGACGGCGGTTTTGTTCCAGCGCCAAAGAATCGCAGGGAAGGTGTCTACCGTGTACCAATCAAAGTGTGCGTCCGCCATCCCTCTCCAAGGCTGGATCGGGGAGGAGGTAATGGACAGATACACGCCATAGGCGCTGATGGGTGTGTTGAACAGTAGTTCCAAGGTGGCGAGGGCCATCAAACGGAAGTATCTGTTGATCGTTAAGGAGGCGTTTCGGGCCAGGAGTTGTTGAAATTGTAGGCGTCGGATCATGAACGCTCGGAGGGTGAGAACTAGACAAAGGGAACATGAGAGACGTGAGAAGACGGGCGAAGGTGGGACGTACTGCAATATACGGCCGACACCAGACCGATGACCAGTGGCCAAAGGATGCTGAGGGGATAGGCTGGTGGCGTGTTGAAAGTTTTCGGAAGGCAGCCAATGTCCTCCCAGATGTCAAAACGATGCCCCTCGACGATCATCTCTGCAAACAGCCAAGTTAGAATAGATACATAGGAAGATCAGGCGGAGTAGTACGCACGAAGACCCATTTGAGTGAAAGGAATCCCAAGCCCAATGGCTAGATCAATCAAGACAGCACGCTTCTTCTGTTACCCAGGTCGCAGGTAAGCTCAATCGAAGCGCCAAGAAAGCACCAGCAACATACATCGGCATGGGTTATGGAAGCGGCCTGAACCGACGCGATTTTATACAATCTTCTATTGATACAAAGAGATGCTGCGGGAATGGCGACCGAGAGACCCACTGTCAGGCGCGTAGCTGAATCAACCAACCAGTTAGTTCAACCCGAAATGCAACGAAAGCAAAGACGACGTACATATGTCGCACCACACAGGAGCCCAGTTGATGGCATTGCCATGCCAAACGATAGAATTGATAAAGTAGTTCAGGCAGCCAATAGCTGTCCAGATCATGTAAAGGCACGTTCCAGCATTCCAAGCTTGAAAATGCCATGGTAATGGAACGAGCACGAGCAGAAAGGTAATGAAGGAGAGAACGGGGTAGGCAGGAAAGGTCGGGTCAAAGCTCATGGCGGCTGAATGAGAGGGAGCGAACGAAGGTCAAGGGAAGGCAGCAAGTACGGCTGAGCGCAACCATCGTGCTGGATATTCATATTGGACTGGGATGCCCTTTGTTCGATTGGGCGGACAATGGCACGGATAAAGCGAACAATGGGCACGTGATCGCCTGAGTCACAGACTCCTAGCTGTCACGCCCATTGTTCGCTCTTTTTGCTCTTGCCTTCAAAAGCCACAAGCAAAATATCCGCCCGAACTCATTTTTGAAAGCACGCCCCACATATCGCAAATTTCTGCGCAACACTCTCCTTCATCTTCCTCGCGCCCTCAGGGAGGAACTTTACGTCCCCCTCCTAGCCCAGCTCCTCCGCGTCACACCACAAGCGTTTATGGATGCATTCATGCCAATGGACTTGGAGCTGGACGTTCAATCCAGCCCAACGTCTTCAAACAACCCTTCCTCAGCCGCTGATCCCAGCGACATATTTGAGTGGGATTTCCCCACCAACGAAGAACGTGATCGGGGTGCTACCTTTTGGTGCACCATCGCATGACCAACAACGGCAACACATGCCCAAGGACGAGCAGGCTCTCCTTCAAAGTAAGTTTAGTGCCCTTATCCGATCGTTCCCTCGTCCTGATGATGTCTTCTCCTCCAGCATTCGCTATCGTCTCAACCCCAAGATCAACTGTATCGCCAGCATGCCCAAGCCACCATCTTCTCAACCGGATTAATTTATGCTATATTATAACACTCCGTGGGCACTGGCCCCATGTTGATGTCGTCCCCGAGCCTCCATGTATCTTGTTTTGTAAACCATCGCCTTTGAATATCATCGTGTCCGTTGCTCGTCTTCATGACCCAAGTCGCAAAATGCGACATCTTGAGCATCGAGGATTGAGAAACCGCGTGCGCCTCGTCAAAACGCGCCCTTTAAAGAGCCCAAGGGCGATGAGCTGCTCGCCATCCCACTGAGCCACCCGCCATGGCTCGGTCATTCTGCGAACATCGACACAGGGGGTGGCCTGAACAATGGTGCCGCGGAGTTTCAAATACCAACAAAACCCCGTTCGTCCAAAAACGGCCATTGTCCAGGTTGTCCCATTGTCCCATTGTTCGACCATTGTCCACCCCCCNAATAAAGGGTCTCGTGCAGTGACCATCCCCCAACAACAATCCCCCAGACACAACGACCTCGCCCCCTTCGAAGGCCCTTGCATCCCGCCCAGCCTTTCGGCCAAATTTCATCCTCCTCATCGTGCTAGCTCGCGATGGACACATTCCTTACCTTTGATTGCGATTTCGACCCTACGTTGTTAGACGGGGAAGCACCATCATCCGCATCTGACCCATCTCTCAACGATGAGGACTTGAAACATCTCACCAACGCCGACACTCGGCTAGGATATGGCGGCTACTGCGTCATTTCGTGACGATAGTGGCCGAGTGCAATGCATTTTTGCACTCCTTCTACCACCTGCGATACATGTGAGTTGCCATCGATAAGCCTGATGACGACCGTGAATTCTGATTCCATCCGTTCTGTGATTAGAAACTTACCTAAACACTCCATGCGAAACCTCTGAACTCCTCCCCGCCATGAACCACATCATTCGTCTTTCCATCAACACGTTGCTTCGATAGCAACAACCCCTTACCTAACCCAATTTGCGCGAACGCCGTTTCCACCAGCGTACAAGTGACTCCTTCGCTGCGTAGGAAAGAAGAAGCCAGTTCTTCCTTCCGTCTAACCCCACCTCATCCAGTTCGCCACCTCTCCTTTGTATACATGTTTCTCATTCTTCACCCTTCTTTCCTTCCCTCCCCTCCCTCTCCACTTATTTATCATCCCCCAAACACCTAAACAACCCGGAGAAGTCCCTTCGCAGTCGTTCGGCTGGTTCGTCTCGACTTGTCGATGTTGTAGCAAATAGCGTTTGCTCTAGCGGAAATGTAACCTTGTATATTTATAGCCACCCATATCTATGCAAATAAATTCTTCTCTTTGCTCTTCATGTTCGGTCGACTGCAGTGGCAGTGGAGAATACTCCGCCGGGGAGGAGACTGGGGTGCTATGCCCAAGGACAGAGGACATACTAAGTGCACGAGCTTGCCGACGCGTCGTGACTCTGACTCCTCTGTGGCGCAGTAGAATGGCCACCCTTGTCGCGTCCAGGTCCGGAATCGAACTTGTCCATCGATCGTGTCTGTCGCGTGGGCGGTGGTGATGGGTTGTCGTCCACAGTCTAAGAGATGTCCCAAGTAGGCAATGGTGAGACGGAGGACCTTGGAGTGTTGCCGCATTGGGTGTGTTGGATTGCCAGCTCCGACTCGCGTGGTTTTCATCATTGTGGGGGGTAGTGGATCAAAAGAGAGAGAGAGGGAATGAAGAGAGGAAAACTGAGCCGGTTATAACCACGCGTAGAATGCATGGACCATTGAAATTCAACGTCCGACCAACTTTAGTTTCAACTCGAGGCATGCCACATTCGATCATGTGATCGCGTTCCATCATTGTCCAATTTTAGTAATAGTTTTTCGATCACAACACGAGGTGATCGAACAATCAATTGTTTCGATGTTTGTTACCAGTTTGTCATGTGCCTTCGACTTCTCGTCCTCCGCTACGACTCGGCTCAGTATTCTGAGGCCAATTGACTGACGCGCTTTTTCCCGTTTTTTATCAAGCTGATCGCGAAGAACGCTTCAAGCCCACTCAGTCCGAGATCACCGTAAATCCCCTGGAGCTGTACAAACGTCGTCGGCTCCCACCCCAGCAGATTCTGATACTGCAACTTCTCAGGCCACGACGCTCATGTTGTCCTTTCCGTCGTCACGCAGCCACTGCCAACTACAGAGTCAAACACCCGGTCGATAGTGGCCCCCTTCGACATCCTCGAGCATTCCGATTAGGCTGGTAACCAACCTGCCTATGAGCAAATCTTTTCGGTCTGTTCGAAAGGGGACTGTGGTGGTGAAGTGGAAGGGGGCGGATCCGAGTACCACTAATCAGCCATGTGATCGTGATAAAGGAGTCTTAAGGAGTTGGTACGGTGAGAGTGTCGGTCGTATCGTCTGTCAAAGCTCCATCGGACATGGACGTGCCAAGTCTGTGGTTTGCGGTGGCGCCATGTAGCATGGCTGATTTAGGTAGCGGGAGGCGGAATACATTGACTAGAATTTGTGGGCTGGTATGCAACTGGTATGCTTGCTGACCGCTCGCGTGTTATGAAGACAAAACGGAGGTGACTGCTGCGAGACATGATAAGGAATAGAAGGAGTTGAAGGGGAAATGAAGAGTTGGCTTTGTATAAGTACACGACGGAAATGCATGGGCCATCGAAATTCAACGTCCGATTGACGATCGAAGATCGTGGGCCACAACTTTCCGCCATTGTCTCGGCGATATCAGTATCATGGGGTACTACTAATATATCCGGAACGTGTCCCATTGTCGAAGTAAATTGGGAACCGAATCTCGATCAGTGTGGCCACTGGCCTCAGCCTGCGGAAGCCAAAGGCCCGATTAGTATCCTATGTTGCGCTACTAATTTTTTCTGGCCTATATATCTACTTCTGTGAGTATGAGGCCTCGTTTTAGCTCTCCATTTTGCTCCTCATTGGAGGCATTGAAAGGGGTAAAGGAGAGAGAAAGGGGAATAGAGGAGCACGTCACACGCAATGAGCGCCTAGCAAAAAGGTCCCCACGCTCGCCCAATCCAGGCCCGATCAAGCTCTTTTCTCCACTACATGTAACATATATTCCACTGACTCTTCAAGCTTCAAGCTTCAAGCTTCAAGCTTCAACAACCACGATCTACATCATACAGGCGACTATCCAACGAACACGAACGGAGAAGTCCATCATTCAATGCAAAGGAAACTCGCGACGCGTGTACCGCAGGAATACTGGGCTGTTTGGAGTCCCAACCTTTCCCAGTACTTCTACGGATGACTCTGGGATCCTCTCGAGTGGAGCACTATCTGAATCCACGACCTCTACGTCAAACTGTGTAACCAAATTCGCGACGATGGACTTCATCATCAAAATTGCGGCGCGTTTCCCCAAGCATTGATGACGGCCTGCCCCCCAGCCCAAGAACGTTACGCCATGTTTCTTCTTCCGCTCTTCGACGGCCTCTTTAGCCCAACGAGTTGGATCGAACTCTTCAGGATTCGGGTAAAACTCCGGACGTTCGTGCAAGTCGGCCGTTGGGAACATAATATAGGTTCCTTTCCTTGAACCCGACCCCAACCACCTGTCTACTACGCACTCCTGCTCGTTCAGCCTCAGGAAAGGACCTTTGAACAGCACCCGCAACGTCTCGTTGATGACGTAGTCGAAGCTAGGCGACAATGATTCGAATCTCGAACAAGGAAGCTCTGTGAGAGCGCTTGTCAGCGTCTCCAGTCCCTCGTTGACGGATGCGCAGTTCTCTCTGACAAAGGTCGCCACTTCCGATTCGACCCGGGCTTTCCACTCTTCGTGGACTTGCAGATGGACGAGTATCCAAGCTATGATCAAGGCTGTATTTGTGACGGATGAAAAGAGTATCATCACCATTATCTAGGGCAGGCATTAGTAAGTTCGTCGTTTGATAGCCAATTCATGACTGACCTGCGTGATATGTAGGATGGAAAACTCCATATCAATGAAGACCTGCAAGGGATCATCTTCCCTATGCCCTTCAGCTTTGCGTTTCTTGATCACATCCCCGAGTATCTTGTAGAGCTTCCCGCCAGCCAGGAGACGTTTGATCCTTCTGGGGGTGGGGACCCACGGAAAGAGCGGCGCCGTTGGCGTAGCCTTGAGGTCATGGAAGATCTTCATTACTTCCTCGGAAAGCCGACTATCCTCCGCGAATTCTCTGCAGGTTCCAAACCTCAGGGCCAGTTGAAAGACGAGCTGCCATTCCTGTCATCAAGCAGTAGTCATAGGGACAACGAACGCGTCACCTTGAACATGGTATCAAACAGGTCGACGGTCCCTGTATCTGGAAATGCATCCATCATGTGGCCTACGTCGTTGAGCATGGGCGCGTAGCCTGTTTGGTAGGTTAGGGCCTCTCCGCGGTTAATCGTTTTAAAGACTAACTCCTTTCGACAGCCTCGCTTCTCGCAATGGTCATGAGGATCTGAACCCAGGTCGTTGACGGTTGTAGTCTACTCGAAGGCGGCTCAGGTATATCTGGCATCTAATATTCAACGTCAGTTGCTCCGTATTTCTCTTCCAAAGCACTGAAAGTAACGGACAATTAATTTATATCCTTTCAGAAGCTCAAGGCCTGTCGCATCGCCGTTAGGTGAACATCGCGCATCTTTCTTTGTAGCCAATGCGTACCTTTTGAAAGAAAAAAATTCCTCCCAGTATCGCCGCGCACAACAACCACATCTTGCTATAGCCGATGTATCAGTCGTATCGACCGATTGGAATGAGGGAATGTCGTCCACTTACGTTCATCACTTTGAACGAGAACTGTTCTCGTGAACGTTTAACCCTGTTCATCACGAAGCCATCTGGGTCTTGGAAAAAGCCGACGCTGCCGATGTACCACAAAGATAGGCTTGACGGCTGATGGCCTTGGCTAGCTGCATTCGGAGTCCTTCTATTCTTCCTCCGAGAAGCGGAGACGGCGTAGAAGAGGAAGGATGTTATTATGAGTACTGCATATGTTGAGGGGTAGATCGAGAGCATGTTTGAGTTGATGGGTGAGTTTCTCCGTCGCCCTTTTCTCTTATACGTGTATGTTTAACCGCAGTCAACAGCCCTCCAACTGGGATCCAGGTAGTTACTTGGAGCAGAGTCTGTCCAAATACAGGCGGACATGGAACCAACTTACCAGCCGTCCCATCCAAGCGCTAGCACCTGTCCGTTTCCCGTAGCGTCCGGAATGATGCTATACGTACTACTGCTTAGAGCAATGCATCCGGTATACGTTGTTTTAGTTCCTAGATAACATATTGCGTTTGGGGGGCACAACTTCGTTCATGCTCTGCATATGTATGCTGAGGAATAGTCTTTGCGTATACATATGTTGACTGTCCCCAAAACGCTCTCGTTCATCAAGTCAAAACTTGTCATTTATTTGACATCGCGGGCGAGACGAAAGTGGGGCGTACGGTCCATTCACTAGCCCGATAGGTGTGCAAGGACTGCGTGCGATGTTATAACTCGACAAGACCCTACAATCACCCACAGCTAGCGTGTGCACATAATATTTGATGGAGGGAAAAGGGCAGCTTGGCCGCACAGCAACCTGCGGTGAGGAACACATCCATCCTTCCGTCTATTAGTATCCTCTATCTAATGTCTCTGATCAGTGGACTCTGGCGCTTGCTGAGCGAGTCCTTGCTCAGACTGACCGCACGCTTTGGAATCGGTGGAAACAAGTATTTGTATTCAATGTTGAACACGGTAGTCGTTTGTATCAAGTGGATAGGGTGCTTGTGGTACAGTTCTCAATACCTTCTGCGGGACTACCCGTCTGTTCGCGCATGTTCTAGCCTGACTGCGCTTCTGGAATCAGTGAAACTTGAGTANCTGATCAAGGGCCAACCCTTGTACCTTGTACTCCGGAGAACGGAGAGCAACGACGAGAGGTTGCACAAGCCGAAAACGTAAGAGAGGATCTCATCCTTGAAGATAGCTGTTTTGGGAATGCCATCTTCCGTGATAACGCCTCTGTACATACCCTCGCAGTTCAGAGGCATGGCCACTATAAGTATGATTCAGCATTTGATGCTCAACGAGGATATAATGAAGGCCATACCATGTCCTGCGCTATCTAACGCGATAACACCAC
>JAPEVF010001005.1:0-15648 GCA_029747585.1 Pleurotus djamor | reverse complement strand
CACACAACTCTTCAGTTACCTCGACATTCCAATCTCTGCCTATATAAACGCCTCATATTCAACGCTTCGACCTGACTCCACATCCCCAGACTTCACGCACATCCAACGCCTATTTTCGATGTATGGATCACGGTCCACCCCATCTGTTGACGAGATCTTCATTGAAATTGACGATTCCAGTCGTGTATTCTTTATCCAATTACGCGACCTTGCATCCGCCGACTTTGAAGACGAACCTGTAAGGCAAGGAGTGAGGCTCTCTTCAGTCCACTAAACGAGAGTGAGCACGTACCTTCCGAGGTCTTTGAACGCTTCTTCGAACCCTTCGATGCCTTTCAACCCCGGATCTGGCCCTGAATTCGATGTTTTATGTGTGGAAGGAAGGTTGTAACATTAAGAGAAGAAGGAAAAAGGAGGAAGNAAAACGCGAAACACTGTACATACAGATATTGTCGCCGTAATACTCCGGGTACGTCTCTCGCAATGCCGAAGAGACGGTAGGTTTGTCTATTGTTGGGTTGGCGTAGTAAGATCCTTTCAGTATATCTTTTCAAATGGGTGCTTTAGGTTCTGGATAAGCACTAGAAATTGGGTAGGTACCTGGCTTTCCGTTCATGATTTCCTGAGATCAGGGTTATTAGTGTCCAGTGTCCTTCTTATGTATGAAAAGAAAGTCACGCACCTTTCCATGAGACCAGCCGAAGCTAAACGACCGCAAAATTTACCTGTACACTTGGATTTCCATGCACCAGGACGGGGCTCACCTAAACCTACTACCCGCATCTACATACCTCTCCTTCACCGATTCCTCAAGCTGAGAAAAGCTATGGGCAAGCCTAAGCAAGCGTTCTCGATACACTTGATATTCCCCAGGCAAATCTTTCACGATGATGATTCCGAGGGAGGTCGGGTTCGAGCCAAATGCTTTCTCTACACACCTAAGTTCAGAGATTGCGGGACTGAGAATGAACTTGAGAGCGTTATGAGAGGTACGCACCGATGGATGGTCCCAGCGACAGAGGGTCCGCGACCAAGGCTTGATACGAGATGATCACGGCGCCTTCGTTCGTGTACGAGATCCCAGTGATCTGCGGGAGCTGTATCAGATGAGTACTGCGTCGCTGATGGAAAAATGCTAGATATATCTCGCCACCATCAGTTATCAGAAAGTTTAAACACTTGAAGAGGAGTCGTTTCGGTTGATGCAGGAAGATTGTAAGACAGCGTCAGGCAAGACTTGTGAGTTTCCCATCAGCGAGACAGTTTCCCCCAGCTACTGAAAGGGTGATCAGGTCGTGTGTCGCTCACATAGAGCGCGTTCAACGAAGTTCACGAGCTAGCGCGATCCTTGATGCCCAAGATACGTCGGAGCTAGGAGACTCCTAACGGGTCCCTGTTCAAATTCAGAGAGACAGGGTCGCGAGAAACACCACCACGGTCACCGAAATCCATCGCCACCTTGAACCATCAACCCAAGTCCCCTCAAGTGCGTCGCCGCGACTCCCCGGTCCTTTTTGCTTGCGCTCATGTCAGCAAACATCTTGTAATCTCCTTCTATCGTCCGGAATCTTCCACCAACAACATTCTGAATCCCATGTGCTCCGTTGTGGCCCTTGAAGCTCCTTCTTGCTAGGCACGCGAAGCTGAAGATAACCACTCTTCGAGCGGTTTGCTTCTTGAATCCGCCCAGCTTAGAAGACATGTACTTCTCTCCACTACACAAATTCACAACGCACCCGAGGGATCTACTGTAGAAAAGAACAGTTTAAATCAGGTTAACCCTTGAACCGACGGTTTCGAAAAACCCGCCCCAAAGATGGTCCTATCTTCGATTGCCAAGGAGCCACTCAACGCTTTCAGTCAAATTCCCCCACATGTACACATGCTATCTCCCCCAACCACACGAAAAACTTGAGATGCTTCTCGAGTCTCCACTCCTTTTGTGCCTTCTTTCTCGAGCGTGTTATTACCTCCTTCTATTCCCATTGGCCCCATTGGTTTGTGATGATAATAAGTATGACTCCTGAGTCCTGGTGGTTGTTTCTCCAAATATCTCAGCACAAGTCTTTTGGAATGTTCCGATGGCTCCATTCGAGGAGTTTCCCATGTCCTTGAGATAGTTGGGTTGGCTGGTTATAAGGACGAGGGGTTTCAGTGTATCAGATAGCTCACGCTTACCCATCTTTCCCATCCGTTCTATCCTTCGCTTGTTTGTCACCATGCCTTTCGAAGGACCTTCTCAGCTAAACTACGAAATCGCGGAGAACTATGATGGTGACTACAAGTTCGCGCCTATCGAGGAGGCTGAGGTCTCCCGCGCAATGATCAAACGGTGCGTTCGTATCGTATTGAATGTTATACGATAGGGTTTAATCTTTTTCTTTGATGATAAATCTCATCGGTTCTAGGTACTTCGATATGATGTACGATCGAGCCGTCTCGGACGTCGTCATCGTCGGTGCAGGAAGTGCAGGCTTGTCCTGTGCATACCACCTCGCGAAGACCCGTCCTGACCTGAAAGTCACCATCGTTGAGGCTAATGTCGCCCCCGGTGGAGGTGCCTGGCTCGGTGGGCAGTTGATGACTCCCATGGTATGCCCTCCTTATTTATTCACTGTCAATATAGCCATACTTATAGGATACTACTAGGTCGTCAGAAAACCCGCCGATCTCTTCCTCAAAGAAGTCGGTGTCCCATTCGAAGACGAAGGCGCCTTCGTTGTGGTCAAACACGCCGCTCTCTTCACTTCCACCCTCCTCTCCCGCGTCCTCGCCATGGACAACGTTGTCATGGTGAACGCGACAGCCGTAGAGGATCTTATCATCCGAACAGACTACCAAGGCAAACAACGAGTCGGTGGTGTCGTCACGAACTGGACTTTGGTTGCCCTGAACCACGATACGCAATCGTGCATGGACCCCAACACTATCACCGCTCCCGTCATTGTATCTGCCACAGGGCATGACGGTCCTATGGGTGCGTTCTCGGCGAAGCGTCTCGTCAGCGCTGGGCTGCTCAAAGAGCTGGGAAATATGAGGGGGTTGGACATGAACCGTGCTGAACCTGCTATTGTAAACAACACACGTGAAGTCGCCCCCGGGTTGATTATGACGGGTTTGTGTTCTTTGTGTGATACACCTATGACCTCATACTCACATCGTGCTTTCCTTTGTCCTTCTCAGGCATGGAGCTCTCTGAGCACGATGGATGTAACCGCATGGGACCAACCTTCGGTGCTATGATGGCCAGTGGTGTCAAGGCTGCCAAAGAGGCTATTCGCATTTTGGACACGCACAAAGTTGTCAAGGGAAAAGTTGTTGCATGATTCAAATCGGCAAACTCAAGGTAGCTAGCGAAGCCTAGTTTGCAAAAATTCTGATACATTCCTCTAACTCCAATGATGAACATACATCCAAGTTCCGAGTCTGCGTGTAATTAGCTCGATATCCCTCCTCGATTGCGCTTTAAGGANCCCGGAGATACGTTCCCCCGGAATGCTGTGCTATCGGGCTAACGACCCTAGTTTACTGCTTGATTGCTAGACTGCTTGTTCAAAGAAGTATCTGAGGCGCTCCACAAACTGGCGGATTCAAGAAGGATATAGGCATAACTTTGATATAGTTACAGAAAATAATGTACATTCAACGTCGACTTCGACGACGCGGGACAGAACGGTGCGACTTTGTTACCTATTAGGCAACGGCGGTCAAAGTAAACCCCTTATACCCGTTCTTCGCACTATCCTGACACATATCATGATACAACGGCAACCCTCCAGTGAAGAAAAGAATTTCCTTCTTCTTACCGGGAATATTCACGCCCATGTACCAGGAATTCGCCTTCGACCAAAGGCCGCCAGCAGCGAGCTGGTGGACGAAGCCTGTGTAGCCTTCCTCAGGGGCAGTCTGAGCGTTGATGCGTGTTAGTCCGTTGGCTCTCATGTGCTCGACACATTCGACGATCCAAGATCCTTGGACCTCCTGTAAAGTCAAGTGCGGGGTCAACAACTCCGTAATGACATCTCGGAGGAGTTGAAATACGTACGGCGCAAGTGGGTCCGTTACAAAGGGGAGTAGGTCCCTGAGGACCATAAACCCAAAACATGTTGGGGAAATTCTCCGTTGTCATACCCAGGTACGTCTTGACCCCATCTGCCCATTTATCCGTGATCCTCCTGCCGTCGATACCCCGAATGTCGATGTCGGTGATGGCGCCTGTCACCGCGTTGAAGCCAGTAGCAAGAACGAGGATGTCAAGCTCATGTTCCGTGCCGTCTTGCATCTTGATGCCTTTGGGAGTGACCTCCGCGATGTCGTTCTCGTTCAGGTCCACTAAAGTCACGTTTGGTTGGTTGTAGACTTCGTAGTATGTCTACATGTCGTTTAGCGGCCAACGTAAGAAAAATCGGTAGGAAGACATACGGATTCCAACGAAGGCCGCTTGACACCAAATGGGTGGGGAGCCTTGGTAGGGGCCAACTTCTCCTGAAGGACAGGGTCATTGATCCTAGCTCGAACTTTGTCTCTCCAGAACTCGTAGATGATGTCGTTGGATGCTTGGTCGGCGTAAAGACCGAGATAATTGGCAAGCCAGATGCGGAAACCACCTTGAGCCCACAGTTCTTCAAAGAGAAGACGCCGTTCTTCAGGAGTCACGGATGCGAGGTCCTGCAAGTTGAAGGTAAACTCGAGGCCCCCAAACGTCTGGTCCCGACGCTTGTAGATGATGGGGTACAACTGCTCCTTCTTCAAACGCTCAGCCTCGTCCCCTAGCTCACGTTGTACCATGGGCAAGGCAAAGTTGGGCGTGCGCTGGAAAACGGTAAGGTGTCCGACATCGGATGCGGTTTCTTGGATGACCTGGACGCCGCTAGCGCCAGTGCCCAGAACACCGACACGCTTTCCTTTGACATCGACTTTCTCCTTCGGCCACCGCGCAGTATGATGCTTGATGCCTTTGAAAGTGTCGAGGCCGGGTATGGAGGGAGTGAAGGGGGATGTTAAGGCACCGACACAAAGGGATAGGTAGCGAGGGTAGAACTTGGCACCAGACTCGGTGGTTACATCCCAACGGTCAGTTTGCGTATTGAAGTGTGCGGAGACGACGCGGGTGTTGAACTGGACGTCGCGGCTGATGTCGAGCTTGCCATCGACGTAGGCAAAGTAGGATTGCAACTCCTCCCATCCAGGGAAACGTTGCTTCCACTCCCAGCCTTTCCAGAGGTCCTCCATGGTGTAGGCGTAGATGGGGGTGTCCGAGTCGACGCGAGCACCAGGATAACGGTTCCAATGCCAGGTACCGCCGAGACCGTCACCGGCTTCGACGGCTTTGACATTGTAACCTCGTTTACGAAATTGATAGAGTTGGTATACACCGGCGAACCCGGCGCCAACGATGAGAACGTCAAGTTGGCTAGAGAGGGGAGTACTGGTTGTGTTGGCTTGGGCCATTTCGATGCCTGCTTGGTTGAAAGTCACCAAAACATGTCGATTTTAAATGTGCAGTGGCATCGCAGGGACGTTTGGTTCATACTGGGTGGTTCCGAGCTAGTATATAGTCTGTGAAGCTTGATAGAAAATTGGTGTGATACAGGTGGTCATAACCCTGTACACGCACCCACTTTTACGGCCATATTTGTTGAGATTGCTCAATCAAGGAGCACCAAATGTTTATTCCGACTGTCGATGGTAGACCATAAATCGCTACGGCTCCGATAGAAGTCAGCATCCCTGTCGAGAGGGTCTTGAGAAATCTGTAGAGAAGCGTTTAGAGCCATATTATTCAGGTAAGCGTTACCCTTGGTTGATGATAGGCAACCCAGGATATACCGGGATCCATTAAAGGCGTCGTAGTGGTAGTTTAGACAGGCCTGCACGATATACCGTCGGGAAAACTAGATTCTAGGCCTGTCGGTATCTACCTGATTTGTGAAAGATTGTGTAACCGCCACTGAGCACTGAGACTAAGGTTTAGAATGAGTCGATTTTCGATTGGAATGGATTGACAAGCAGTCCTGCGGAAGCATTTAGATAAAGCTGCGGTGGTAAGGGGGGATGTTTGGTCATAGAGCGTGTCGAAAACACGCCATCGGATATAGCGCCAGAATTTTATCGAGAGCTCATTAAGGACTGCCAGAAAGGGCTCCAATATGTGAGCGTTCTAGAGGATGGGTAAAGATGACCTAGCCACTAATAATGCTTCCCGCGAGAAGTGAATAGTCAGGAACTTGACGGTAATCGTCACTTCCTGGGGTGGTTGGCTGCAATTTAGGTTCCGGTCAAGCACTAAAGTCCGGAACCTTTATGATAAGCCGCTGCTAATCAGATAAGTAGTAGTGTAACTCACCGAGTTCGTCTTCATGCATGCGTTATTGACATCCCGAAGGAGGTCATCTGGCCAAGCCTATGAGACGATGAAATTCTCAATGACAGCTTTTGCATAGGCCAATCAAACGGGCCCTTGTGACTAGTGGGAATCGTTGGCTGAGGGAGTTCAGGTTGGGAGTTGGCTAGGGCTCAGGAACCTAAGAGTAAGATGCACAGTGCAGAATTGTCAAGCCCGGGTAAAGCCCGCGATCCAGTGGGCGCTTGTGGTCGGAGGCAACACAAACGTGAATGCAAACCAATGGGCCGAGAAATGCCTACATCCGTTGAGAGTCCTCGTGAAGCAGCACAAGCCCTCATACAGCGCAAGGACAGAATAGAAGCCGAAATAAAATCGCAACACGCAATTCTTCAGGCGAATGGAGTCACATTGCAAAGCCCCCTTGTCGACGCGGATGGTTTCCCTCGAGCAGATATCGATATATGGGCTGTTCGAACGGCCAGAGTGCGAATCATCGAGCTGAGAAACGATCTGGCAACAATAACGAATGAAATCGGGAAGGCCTTAGAGAATGTTTTTGCTGCTGGTGGTGTGAAGGAAGAAGGGTCGACTGAGAAGGTTGTGGTTGAGGCGCCGTTCGCAAGAGTCGACAGTGTGGCACCAGAGAGTCCTGCTGCAGAAGCCGTGAGCTCAATGATCACTTTCATGGATTCCTGACAATATAGCCGTATATTATTAGGGTATGCTCAAGGAGGACCTCATCGTCAAGTTCGGCGATCTCACCAAGACTGCTTTGACGTCATCATCACTTCAACCATTGGCAGCGGTCGTCGCCGCTAACGAGAATGTAAGGTCACTCATTAACGCACAGCTCGTATTGACCATTTATCTAGAAAAGGATATTTATACGCGTCTTGCGAGGCGGTCAAACGATGGTGCTCAACCTAACTCCTAGACAAGGATGGGGCGGCAGAGGGATGTTAGGGTAAGCTCACAATCACGTTCTGGTTATCATTGGAGCTGATCAACCGTTTGTAGATGCCACATAGTACCATGTAGTTGAGAAATCCGAAGCAAAGCAACATACATTGTAACATACATTTACTTGACAAATATCATCCATTACATTACAACTTGACTCTGACAGACGGGTGTTCGTGGAACACCATCGAAAAGTCAGAGGACGCACGATCCGCACCTGCGCTCCGGGTTTGTGCCAGATCAACAAGAGCCTTAGTCAAGCCGCCTTCAACGATCCAGCGTCTGAAAACCTCAACATCAATGGCTTTGGACTCGTCGTTGACTGAGGTAGACCAGATGGTGTGTTCCAACAAAAAGAGGCCCGAAGCGACATGTCCGACGACGAACAATCCTGCACGAGGCATGAACGGTGAGATTGGTTGTGTGTACGCAGCCGCGAGATCATCCAGAGCCTTCACAAGAATCTCCAACGGCTCCTTCAGCCCGGCTTTCAAAGTCGACGGGCACGATGCAATGATAATGTGGCCCCACTGTGAAATATGATGATCAGAGCAAAATTAACAACAAGGATATAGGCAAAGACTGACGTTCACGAAGGATGCCACGACCGAAGGTTCGCGAGTCGCGCGAACCACATCCAAGGCAAGAACATTGATAGTGCCTTCCCAAATCCTGCGCAGTGAAGTGAGTCAGACGACTGGAAACAGTGAGCGGTGGGCTTACTTCTCCACCAACGCATCTCGTATGGCACGACCGAAGCCATTCTCTTCCATGTATCCAGCTCCGCCAAGACATGCCATCGCATTCTCCATTGCCGTCGGAGCCAAATCAGCCACAAAGGCTTTCGCTGTGGGGGTGATCATATGAAGGATGTTGAGATCATCTTGAGTAGCGGTACCACACTCAGACTTTCCGAGAAGCCTAATCGCTCCAAACGAAAGATGAGCTAGCGCACGGTAAACGAGGTTAATGGACGCCAATCCAGAGACATGAAGGGGATTGTCTTGGAGTAACACTTTTCCTTGGCGAATTGCGCGAACTCGGGCGTATGCCGTAGCGATGGAAAGACATTTGCGCAAGCTGCCTACGGTACCAGCGGCCGAATAGAGCCGTGTAATATTCAGAACAGGAGTGATCAACTTGACACCTTGGTTTTGTTTACCGATGAGGTAGGCTTCCGTCGATTCAAGAGACAGCTCAGCGGTGGGTACGGGGATGGTGCCGATTTTGTTCTTGAGACGATGGACGAAGATACCGTTGCTGGTGGCAGAGGGTTTGGGATCAGAGGGGGAGCGAACGAGTGGAAGACCAAGGGGGACNAAGGAAGAGAGATAATCCCCTTGAACCGGCTTCCAAAGAACCAGTGCGAGCCAATACGACAGCAATGTCACTGTCAGTGGCACTGGAGAACCACTTAAACCCATCTAGGCGATACACAGGGCCGAATTCATTGTCACTTCCTGTAGCGGCAGCGGTTGTCTCTGTCAAAGAGACATCTGAGCCTCCAGGACGCTATACGCCAGCCAATTAGAAACTATACCCTTATCAATCTGAGAGGAACATACCTCTGTCATCCACTGTCCAGCGGTAAATGCAACCGTAGGGTCGCGGCTATTGTTCAGTTAGCGGCGGGTGTAGATTGGCATTCAAGCAAACAAACCTTATGAGTTTAGGCAGGAGGTATTTCTTCATGGCAGGTGATCCGGTTAACTCCATCACTAGTAGAGCTCAATCAACGCTTGCTAAGTACAAATGGACAGAGAATATTGACGTACCACGGGCAGAACCATCGGTCATGCTCAGCGGACAAAATACCTGATAGTATCGAGCAGTGAATGCTAGGAATGATATCGGCCAATGCAATAGGTGGACGAACCATGTGTGATTCACCAGTCATAAGCATGACTTTGGCGAAGCCATAAGAACGACTATGTTCGCCATACCTGCGTTCGTAGAATATTCCAGGCATCCCTTCCTTCTGTGCGATAGCCTTGAGTCCTCGCCATCCTTCACTAGTTTGTAGGTCATCAATTCTGCGACCCCATTGATCGTACTGCACTAAATTGGGTGGCGTGACTTTCGCGCCCATGTCTCGGATGGCTAGATCATAAATGGTCAATCGTCCGGCTATGATAGATCAAAGATCCGGACTGCGCTCTCACAGGTAAGAACCTCGTCTCCGAACCTAACGAGGTCTTTGTCGATCTCTGCGAATGCACTACATGGCGTTATTTAGGCTCTCGAAGTTTGTATGACTGACACCAGTACGCACGTCGTCGGAAGTGTCCTTTTCAGGATGGATCGCATCACTGGGTCGGAGGTATAGACATTAGCCTCCGTATATGGAGTCTGAGGAGGTATTTCAATCATGAAAGTCCGGAACACAGCAGCAGTGGACCTCACTATTTGGAATCCTTGCTCGATACGCATAGTTGGATTTGGGTTTACGAAGTCGGTAGTGTTCAAGAGGCAGGAGGTGATAAAGGAGCGAATAGTCGGCTTTTTAGCGATGCGCTAGTTTCATGGAGATGCACATGTCCGGGTTCCTAGGGTAATCGAATTCCGTGCCCGATGCCGAAGACAAGACATGTTGTGTCGTGGAGGAGAGAGTCTGGGCGTCTAAAATCTGGGGTACATACTCCTAAAATCACAGGTTCAGTTGTGGCGTTCGGTCACCTGGGCTTCTCGGAATGGCAGCTTGTCTTCGTTTTACTCGTCGCGTAGGTTCATCATGTCTGGTTTCTGTGCACAGACTACGACTCACCTCTCGTAGGTGTGGAAATCTTTTATAGACCACAAAGGTAGAGTATCCGACGCTACGAAATTCAGATTTTGTGCTCATGGATACTTTTCGTGTAGGACACGACTCGACATGTTTCCCTAACGTTGGTGTTTTCGCGATGAATACGTTAGGGAGTTGATATATGTTGATCATGCTGTAGCTTGTGGTCGAACGTGCAGTTCCGGGCACAGTCGAATGTTCACTCAAGATAGAGCCCTACAACAGTACGCGTTTTATGTTTGACTGCACTGGTTTCATCTCAACGCAACATGCACAGTAAACAGAGTCGGAGTAAGTACGCAGAGTACGCCGTTGTAATCGGGATGCTTATCGGTGTTGCCCGCTAGACTGTCCATGGAGGCCTAATTATGTCACTGACTGACACACTCGGCTCTCTCGTTGTCGCAAGCAAAGGCCACTTTATGACAGGCGTTTCAACTGATATCAACGCGTCGTTCGTGAAACCAGCAGGGAAACCCGGCGATACCCTGTTCATGAAGGCGTCGTTGATTGGTATGGGTACGTAACCTCCGTACACATCTCTAGCCTGTTTATCACGATTTGCTCCAGGAAAATCCCTTGCATACACCAGGGTTGAGTTCACAAACACAAAGGGGGACCTAGTGGCATACGGAAGTAAGCACAGACATCTACCCTAGTAGTATAGCTCACTCATCTTGTGATCTAGGCCATACCAAGTACGTCGGAAAGTCGTCCTCACATGCGGTAATGTTCGTCCCCATTCCAGAACGCTTTCCACTGATGGCATGGTAGAAAAATGTGGTTCTCTCGGAAGATGGTGAAAAGGTTGTACATGGTGAGGATATCGACGCGTAGATTACCCATGCATGTATTGTGTGCATGTAAAATGAAAACACCTGTGTTTTTCTCAAGTGCCCGGCTTTACGAAGAGTCTTGACGCCGGAAAAGTGACAGACGCTCGTTACCTTCCCCCACACCTCTACACGCTAATGACCTCCAAAGAAGCCGTATTTCCTTCGAGTCCCAGTCGGAATGCTGAGCACGACGACTCAGAGCCGCTTTTACGTCGAGCTCTCCCCAGCTTAAAGCCAGTTTCTCAACTTTACATGACCGCCTGTTCTCGTGGCTGATTTGAGAGGTATACTAGAACACGGCCAGCGCCGCCCGAAATCCTCGCACCGACACCTCGTCGCCATCTACTGGAGAGTTCGGAGAGCCAACATTGGCTGCGAACACCCCCATTGTCCCCGTCGTCGTCCAGGGGCGTATCTCCAGTATCGCAATTCAGTTCGACCGGAAGAGAGCGCAAACGCACACGGACGAGTTCATACTACTCAAATCGACCATCCAGCGCCAGCCTTCGCTCCCTCTTCGATGCAGATCGTAGGCCTGACTCGAGAATAAGCAATGGAACGGCTGTTCAGGGAAAGATTGACAACGAAACTGGCATGGGGAAGCAGTGGATCCGGTGGATGCACAAACACAACATGAGGGATTGGATTGTCCCAATATTGATCGCGTCTGTCACTCTCATAAAGTGGTGTATAGGATTGGGATCTTATTCCGGTGTGTTCCAAACCATAGGCTTCACACACGATCGTTTCTGACTATGCGTATTAGGTGCCGCTACCCCTCCCATGTTCGGCGACTATGAAGCCCAAAGGCACTGGATGGAACTTACGATACATCTTCCTACCAACCAATGGTACACCTATGACTTGGAGTACTGGGGACTTGACTATCCTCCGCTTACTGCATACGTCTCATACTTGTGTGGTCTCGTGTACGTTTTCTTCCATCTCTCTCTTGAATCATCATGCTGAAAACGTAGCTCCTCCATGAAGTGGCTCGTGGCTGGATCCCTCTTGGTTTGCTCTCGACAAGTCGCGTGGTATCGAGACGTCTGGGAGTAAAGTGTACATGCGAGCGACCGTTGTTGCACTGGACTTGCTGATATACGTGCCCGCTTTGCTTATGTTCGTACGTGAATGGCAGGGAACCCGATCACGCCGAACCCAGGTTAGTGCATGTGTTGTTGTCGGCCACCTGTCTCTCACCCAGATACGTAGAATCTATCATTACTCACACTCTTTTTCCAACCTGCCCTCCTTCTCATCGATTCCGGCCACTTTCAATACAACTCAGTGATGTTAGGTGTGTATGGCTTTGTCGTTCGGCGATATGGTTTGACGACCTTACTTTGACATCAAGGCTTGACCATAATGTCGATGAACTTTTTCGCTCGGGGCCAGGATCTCATGGGTGCATTCTGCTTCGTGATGAGCCTTGGCTTCAAACAAATGGCGCTATACTATGCCCCTGCGATCGGAATTTACCTTCTCAGCAAGTGCATCTTCCTCGACACCGTCCAAGGGTATGTAGTTGTATTCCTACCCTTCTTCATCCAATTACTCACTTCCGTTCCCCTAGTTCACGCCTGTTCATCCGTCTGGCCGTAGTAACTATAGCCTCTTTCATCCTGCTGTTCCTCCCATTCCTCCCGCCGTTTTCCTCCCTTGACGGTTTCCTCCAGTCTATCCGGCGCATTTTCCCATTCGCCCGTGGTCTATTCGAGGATAAAGTCGCCAACTTCTGGTGTGCATCTAACGTTGTCTTCAAATGGAAGCGTTGGGCGGCAGCTGGTGCTCTCATCAAATTATCGACGGTACTCACTCTTCTTGGGTTCCTTCCCGCCGTGTTCGTCCTCGTTCGCACGGCAATACGGTCTCGATCCCAAGACGCTGTGCAATCCAAGCATACCCCAATGCTTCCCCTTCTGCCTTACGCTCTCCTCACCTCGTCCATGTCTTTCTTCTTGTTTTCATTCCAAGTTCACGAGAAAACGATTTTGCTGCCGTTGATGCCTTTGACGCTCTTGCTCTGTGGTGCACCCACCGGTTCTGCCATGTTTTCTTGGGGGGTCCTTGCTAACAATGTTGCTATGTTCAGGTATGATTCGTCCTCGTACCTAATCCTCTCATCCTGATCAATGAATATTCTTAGTATGTGGCCCCTTTTGAAGCGCGACGGGTTAGGTCTACAATATTTGACCGTCATGATTCTTTGGAATCGTCTCATTGGCTATGATCCTCGCCGTCTACCTGCTGGGGCCCTCATCAAATTCTTATCGCTGGTATGTGAACTAACTAATCACGATCTTCCTTGACGTTAAGCTTGTAAATGCAGAGTATCTATGCCGCAGCTACATCGCTTCACCTCGCAGAATGTGTTGTCTCTCCTCCGTCCAAATACCCAGACATATTCCCCGTTCTGAACGTGCTTATTAGCACTCCCGTATTCGTCTTGGTGTGGCTCTGGAGTATCAAGAGTAGCATTGAGGTTAGCTGGGCTCTGGGAGGCATTGGCCCGACCAAGAAGGCATCCTCCACGACGCACAATGGTCATGCTGCGGTTATCGAGGAAGATGCAGCCAAGGAGCCCCTACCAGATGTGGCTCGACGGTTGACGACGATTAACCTGGGACTCTCGGAGGTCACAAGGCGGCGTGCCGCCAGCTCAGTTGGTAGTTCTGGAAGACCGAGGACCGCAGGATCGGGGACGTGATGATGCATCTATATGCATCTGTGTTACAGTAGTAATTTATTCGGATGATGTGTTTTGCTTGAGGACTCGCTCCCTGCAATCGTATGTATTTGCAGCCTACATTTGAGAGGCATTCGTGCATGAGCACTGAATATTAAGGACTCGGGAAATCATAAATATATTAGCCCCTGCGCTAGGGGACGGATTACATATCTTTTAGACACCACCACCACTCTTCTCAACAGGTATCCGTCTTCGTTCCTGCTTGGCTTTCGTGATAATAGGACGGAAGGAGACCTCCTTCAACCCGCCACATATCTAGCCAAGATCGTCAGAATGCGTCAGAGGTGGCTGACCAAGGAATACCTACCTCCACGAAGGAATCAAAGTCCAACGACAACTGGTCTTCGAAACCAGCTTCCTCCAAGACATAGTTGAACTCCTTCTTCGACACGTTCTCGTAGCCTGGAACAGATTTCAACGCCTCGATAACTTCATCTCGCCCCACACTTCCTTCAGCGGAGGCGGCATCAGTGGACGACTTGGATTCAAAGGCGGCCTTCAAGAGCTCTATCTCTCCAGGGACGAATAACGCGCGACTGTAGACGGGCCCAACGCTCTGCAGAGTTGAACCGAAGTCCAATGAACCTTCATCACCACCATATCCAGCGAGTTTCCACACCCATCCTTCGGCTTTACCAAACCACGTACCCTTCCTCATCAATTCCTTCGTATTTTGCACGAGTGTGTCCGCTTCGGCGCTGGTGAGTCCCATAGTCTCAAAGTATCGGATTGAACGTTCAATTTCTTGGAGTTTACGCTGGGACGACCAATGAAGTTCCTCTGACATGATGTCGACGACGCGTGGGAGGGCAGACAGGGCAGCCCGAACATTGAGGAAAGACAAGCGGGTACGACGGGCTAGCACGTCGACGGCTGTCTGTGCGTATTCGTGGCGAACAGCGTATCGAACCTCTGCTTCGATGACTACAAGGGTATGAGAAGACGAGCTCAAAGTGAAAGGGAAGTATAGTCTTACAAGGGTACTGAGCGTGAAGACGAATACCGTGGAGGGGCCAGTTGACACCAGTTGGGGCAGCGAGAGATAAAACGGTCCAAGCGCGATCACCATAGTTGTCCGAGAGGTGTTTTGCGACTTCCGTTTCCAGGCCATACTAAAGTACGCTGAATGCAACACTCGTGAACCAAATGGGAGAGACCTACCCTTTGGATCAAACCAATGAACATGTTCCTACTCCATCCGTCACTTCCAACTAACCTCAAGCTCTCAGTAACACAACCGCTCCTAACCCTACCCTCTAACGCAAACTCCTTGACGGCACGATCGATAGTTTCCTCTGCCATTTCGCGATAGGTAGTCCATTTCCCTCCAGCAATTGTGAGCAGTCCACTTTCGCTAACGTATATCATGTGGTTTCTAACCAGACCCTCCGTGCTACTAGCTTCAGGATTACGGACCAGGGGACGAAGTCCACTCCAAGCACTCAGAACATCGCCACGACGAACTTTGATATCAGGTGAGAGGTATCGACGGACTTCGTCCAAGACCCAACGGATTTCTTCCTCTTGAGCACGAGGCTCCCGAGTCACTGTTGCCGGGGAATCAGTGGTACCTGCAATTGTGTTGCCTTGCCACGGTAGGAAGAAAATTACGCGTCCATCAGAGGTGGAAGGATCGAGTAAACCCATTTTACGAGGTGAGTAATAATTCGGGAGCGTGATGTGAATACCGGAGGAAGGTTGTACTATAGGCTTATGAGCGGGATTATCCAGAGAAAGGAGTGTGTCTGTGAATGGTCCCGTTGCGTTGATGATGCCCTACACAGACAGATTGAGATACCCGGAATGACTACGCTAGGAGTTTGCATACCTTTGCCCGAATGTTCCATTCTTCGCCAGTGAGGTTGTCCTTCAGCTTTGCGCCGCTTATTTTGCCGTTGTCAGATTTGTGGAGTTCCGTCACTTCGCAGTAGTTGGCAGCAGTTGCACCCGCCTTCACCGCACTCATAATGAG
>JAPEVF010001004.1:0-15657 GCA_029747585.1 Pleurotus djamor | reverse complement strand
GTGAAAGCGAGGTGTGTGATGTTCTTCTGACTTTGAGGCGGCTCTTTGTTCACTCAGCACGGTGCTGTCCCGATGTAGCTTCCAGAAAAAGAACAAGAAGATACAGAACCAATGCCTTCTGTTGTGATCGAAGGATCCAGCGAGCTCAAGGTACGTGCATTTGGTGCATCATTCCATACGTTCGTCGTTGGTTGAACCCGCTTGCTAGGGAGACAATGTTGGCCGAAAGCGTCCACATAGTATACCCGACCACGTAGCTACCCATTCCCACTATCCCATTCATATAGTTGATCTGTGCTACGTCTTTTAGGCCGATGAAACGAAAACGATCACACAAACCCAAATCAATGACTACCCCGCCCCCGGCAAGAAGCAGCGCGTCCAAGACGGCCTTTGACGCTTTCGCTCGGACCCTTACCCTCTTTCCGTTATATTATAAACCCTTTCTAGTCATTCAGTTTACCAACGTGTAATGCGTATCAGTATCCTCCGCCGTAATCACCTTTCTCCGCAAAATTGGCACTTCTCCTGAGTCCCTATTCCGATCGCCCCTCTCAGACTCAACGTCCGAGTTCCCGCTTGGCACCTTCAACTTGCCCCCACACCACCAGTGTGCCTCAGCTGGGGAAAGCCCTCTTTGATACGCTCGCTCGCCGTAAATATCGTCTCCGACAGTTCGACCTTGACGAGTGTAGGTGAATGTCCAACGTTCAACGTCAACCTACATCAAGTTTCCTCCGATCGGGTTTTGGTTTGGCAGGGGTATTCACCTAACTGGAGCACGACTAGTTAGCACCTCTCGCTGTGGTGTAGTCTAAGTATTCGGATACGCCTCTCGCTTTACTTGGCCCTCGAAACGTTATTGTGAGGTCCACCCCAAAGCTGAAGCGCTCAATCCTGTCTCGAAGACTTCGACTCACGGCATCAACGAAGTCAGCAGGACTCGGTCTCCATGCGCTTTTCTTCGCTTCCGCGCACTTCTTCCAGCTTCCCCCAACCTTGATGATGTTCTCTTCGTCTCGGCCAGCCCGGCTCGCGCGTCACGCGATCAGCTCCCGGTGGTGCATCTGTTCGAGTACGTTATACCGTTCCGTCATCATTACTCTTATTAACCATCTGACGATGCGTTCGTGATGGTTTAGAGTTTCTTCATGATTTATGGTCTGATATCGTGGTCATCTGGTCACCGAGGCGGTTTGGTGCTGGGTGCATAAAAGGTGCGTACTCCAGTATCAAGTTTTTGTCAAACAACTTAAGCTAGAAGGATGCTTCGCTCTTTGTTGGTTATTTCAAGCTTGATTTCTTCGACGCTCGTCGTCCATGCACTGCGAAATGGCGTTGGGAAACTACCTTGTAAGTGTTCTCTTGACGATCCCCTTGAAGGAGAGAACGCTGACGTCGTAGTCACAGTCCTTGGATATAACAGTAAGGCCATTGTTTGTACTCGGAGTTTAACCGGTCGCTGAGCCGTTTACGCTAGCTTGGTATGCTTATCAGGTGCGAGAACGAGTCCCTTTTGAACCGGGGAAATCTTGCTCACCCGTCCCTCTCAACAAGTGCGCTATTGACGAAGACCTCGTCCTACAAGATGCGCGACAGATCAAATCGCTTGGTCTCTTGGTTCGCTTATCACCATCCCCTTTGCCTATCAATTGATTCTGAGTCAATGGCTAGGATGCTGGGTACAACTACATCAATCTCGATGATTGCTACGCCGAGTTCAATCGTAGCGCAAACGGCGACATCGTAGAAGGTCGGCCCCTCACTTTCCTCTTTCCCAAAGCCAACTGTGTACCTTTGGCTTCAACAGATCACATCCGTTTCTCCCGTGGGATGAAGAACTTCACCGGACAACTTCGAGAACTAGGATTGTATGTGCCGCCTACCCTTCCGCTGCGTATCTCTCTTGCATGAAACGTTTTGGTGTTGATTGTTAATTATCTCCATAGCAAAGCCGGGATATACAGCGACTCCGGATGGTTCACCTGCGCTGGCTACCCTGGGTCGTTCCAGAACGAATTACGAGACGCACGGACGTTCCAGGATTGGGGATTCGATTTTTTGAAGTGCGTAATTCCACTCCTTCAAGACAAGGTCCTGATGCTGAGCTCTCTCCACTTGCGATTGGGTTTTTTTCGGCAGGTACGATAATTGTAACAGTGCGTCAGAATCGCTATTTATGCCGCAACCTCCAAGGAGATGTCGTTAACTTGTGTGCCGTAGTTCCGTATGATAGCATAATACGTCAAGGCTTGGTTGGCAGTGAGTTTCTGGGTTCCTTTCCCCTTTTCTCTCTCACATTCAGGTACCGGAGCACTCGCGTACTCATTGGTGCTTTGTAGAGTATCAACGTATGGCAGACGCACTTGAGGAACTCTCCAAACGAACGCGTCGACCGCCGTTTATCTTTTCTTTGTGCGAATGGGGAAGGGTGAGTCGCATATTTCATTACGCATAACTTTGTTGTTTCTTCGTCTGTTTTTCGTCCTCGTGGAGTTGCTCCGCAGTCACATGGGTGCCACTGGTCACTAGGTCACTGGTCACTGGTCGCTCGTACTCAAGTGGTAATCGAGGAGGCATGTGCTGCACATTGATGGTTGAAACGTTGATGCATGACGGTTGATGATGAGTTATTTTTGTTTCTCTCTTCCTTTCTCTTTGATTTTCTCTGTATCCCTTTCTCTTCAATCTTTGGGGTTCGAGTTTTTCGCATCACGGTCAAACAAATCCGGTTCCCTTACCCTCGTACTAACTCATGATCACGGATTGTAGGGTCAGGTGTTCTTGTTCGTGCCGAACCTTCCTCTCCCAAAACCTTCTTCAGTCGTTACTAACAAGAACTCTGTCCTTTGGGTATTCCCAGATGGGGAAGTGAGATCGGTCATAGTTGGCGAGTAAGTTCGCGCAGCTTCTAACATCTATGATATTTCCGCAATATTTCCGTTTAATCGTTCCCCTTTCCTGTAGACGACCGATGACATTGCCCCGGACTGGGAACACATCGCGAATGTGATTAATATGTATGCACCTCCCAACTGCTTCTCGATCCCCTCAATCACCTTTATCCCCTCTCCGTGCATACCACTTGGATCTGACATAGCATATGTCAGAAACTCATTCATCACCCAGTCGACGGATTTCTATGGCCACAACGATATGGATATCGTACGTCGTTCTTTAATCACTCGGTCACTGATGCGGCACGCTCTAACGTCCTAACTTCTGATGCCGCAGTTGCAACTGTAAGTGCCAAGCCAAACCACCAGGATACTTCCTAGAACCAATCTTGGCATCAGGGGAAGAGGCGATTTCACGATTCATGAAGCGAAGTCGCATTTTACTGCATGGGCATTGATGAAATCACCACTTCTAGTAAGTCGTCTCACACACACACACTATCTATGTGTTAGTACGCTCCTCATGCTTATGGTGATTTCATCTTAGATCAGCACCAATGTACGCCAATCTCATTCTTCTCCGTCATCATCGTGCGACGGCCGTGCTCATGTTGATCGTATGTTTTACTTTTAAAACGGTAGATGTCGGCGATCACACAGGAAACCCTTGATATCTTCTTGAATAAGGAGATACTCGCTATCAACCAGGACCCCGTGGTTGGGACCAGTATCTCTCCCTTCCGATGGGGAGTCAATGTGCGTCATAAGTCAATTATCCATTTTTTCTTCTTTTCCTTGTCCTTTTTCTCCGTTCGGCATCGTTCTTATCTTTGATATGTCTCTTCTCAATTCTGATCCATTTGCTTGATCAGCCAAACTTCTCGAGCAACAGCAGCTTCCCCGCCCAGTATTGGAGTGGGAGATCGCAGAATGGGACGGTGTTCATGCTTGTAAGTCACCTCGTCCTCATCAAAATCATCAACGTGTCGTTCGCTGAGATTTTATGCAGCTCAACACATTGAATGAGCCCGCCGATATGTTCTTCAACCTCACTGAGTCACCTTGGATCCGTGCAGGAAGGCAATATTCCGTCCGCGTAAGTACACTCCCTCCATCTATTCCTTAAACACCAGCTTCACCGCACAAACTCACATACACTATGACGCTCACTTTTCTATGTGACTTCCTGATCGCAGGACTTATGGACTCACACCGATAACGGCACTGCTATACGAAACTTCACCGCCGCGGCCGTTCCTCCCCATGGTGTTGTGGCGTTGTTGTTAAAAGATAATGGCAATGAACCGGAAGGGATATTCCCTCCTTGTGGGGTATGGGAGTGGTGTACCGCTGAAAATGGTACTCGTGTTGATGCATAAAGGAATTCTCTCTTCTATGGAATTGGAATTGGAAAGCAATTGGAAAGTATAGGCAGATGGCGACCTTTGTGGAATCTTGGTGGAATCGTGGGTCGGTGTAGGGGCCCCTGAGCGGAGTTAGAATTTGGTTTGGCGGATTTTGGCGCTCGTTCTTCATCCCGTCTCTTCTTGTACTCGTACCACCATCTTCGTTTTCGTTTTCTGCGGCATTTTCGTTTTCTGCATGCCGTTTCAACGTCCCAGGCTTGTTTCTGAATTTCTCTCATCGTCAACGACGATGCTCGACTGAACTTCTATGCTCCACCACGAGGACCTTCAGTTTGGGTTGGACTCGATGCATGTATTAGACGTTTTGAGCCTCCATTTTGAGCCTCTCTGCACGTAAGTTATTTTCAAGCAAAGTCGGTCGCTGATGGCGCGCATATAAGCTTGGGATCGATGAAGATCTGGAAATTGACGCTGATGAACCTTTACAGGACTACTTTGGACTAATTCTCATGCGTGAGCCTCATGAATCAGGCTTATATCCATTCAACGTCTAAAATTGTGAATCAGGTACCAAACTGATTGCGCTCGTACGCGGTTTCTTGCGAGCTTTCGCTTATCTTTCGTCCGGTTAATGCTTGTACGCGCCGTTCGCACTCTGAAAGCTCATTGTCTGATTTTTCGTTTCACAGTCTAGCGGGCCCATCGGAATTCCAAGCAAACTGCCCGTTAAGAGGGTCATTTGAGGCCATTCCTCGTGGATTGGGCGTCGTGGCTCACCCAGCCCGGAAGAGGGCTGGACTTTTTATGCTTCCCGAACTCGCGGTCGTGCTCTGCAAAGACTAGGCTGCAGAGCTATAAATAGCCCACCCAATAAGAGGGAATCCATATGCTGCTTTTGCGACTTCGTTTCCACCTGTCCCATAAAAGCATACGCCTGTGGCTCTACCCCGAACCGCTTTATAAGCTCGCAGGATTCTCCCGGGTGTGCTTCCTTCCTTTTTCCCCCCCCGAAGACCCACTTTCTTATCCTCGTCCTCATCGTAGTGACTTATGGCTGGCCTCGAAAGAGACGTTGCCATCACTGGCGCACTCGCTGACCCCACTGTCGCGCCAGTCGTTCTGCACGAGAAGTCGGAAAAACGTTCGTCGTCGGAAGCATCGATTTCGGATGTCGAACATGAACTTGATGGGATTCACGATGGCCTCGAGTTCCCTACGGAAGAAGAGAAACTGACGCTGCGTAGGGTGTCGGACGCCATTCCCTGGAACGCTTATAGTCAGTATTACCGCTCATCTGGCCTTCGTTTTCCTGATTTCTCTTTTTACTTCAGTGATCGCAATGGTGGAGCTTGCTGAACGTTTCTCGGTACGTTTGTTTTCGGTTTTTGAACAGTGAACTTTTAATTAATTTTCTCAGTTTTACGGTAATTCTCTCCAGTTTCATCGAGTGAGAGAGGTGACTGAAGTCGTTATCGCGAACAGGCAGTACTGTCGTCTTTGTAAGTGACTTTCTTTTTCGTCGCGATCGTCGTTGACCACCTGCGGTATCAGACGAACTTTATTCAATTCCCCATCCCCGACGGCTCAAGAACCGGTGCCGGTGGACCCCTCGGACAGTCCGGTGCCCTCGGCCTCAAACAGCAAGCTTCGACAGGTCTGACGACTTTCTTCCAATTCTGGTATGTCGTACGAACGGTGGATTCAACCAGTTGATTGAATTACCTTCGCTTCAGGTGTTATGTCACGCCGCTTGTCGGCGCTTGGATTGCTGATAGTTTCCTCGGTCGGTACAACACCGTGTGCTGGTCGGTTGGAATCGCCATAATCGGACATATCCTGTTGATTGTGTCCGGGCTCCCGTCTGTCATCGACAAGCCAGGTGCTATTGGTGCCTTCGTCATTGCCATTATCGTTATGGGCATTGGTACTGGTGGCTTCAAAGCCAACATTTCCCCCTTGGTAGCCGAACAATACCAACGCTCCAAACTCTTTGTCGTGACGCAGAAAAATGGAGAGCGTGTTATCGTGGACCCCTCGTTGACGGTTGCCAGGATTTACATGGTCAGTTCGACGTCATTTCTCCCACACGCGCCTTTACTCATCGTCTTTTCAGTATTTCTATCTGTTCATCAATGTCGGAGCTCTTATCGGTCAAATCTCCATGTACGTTCTATTTATATCTCACTTATTCCCTCGGAGCACTGGCTAATCGTCGCTGAGAAGGTATGATTTTCTCGCTACTCCCTTTGAAACGTCAGGAAACGATACCTCTACTCTATAGGTGCGTGGTAATCCAGGGGCTAGGGTGATTCCCACGGACTTACTTCTTGGATTGGACTTGCGTGAGTTGTACTGTGTTTTTGTGAAACTGAAATTCGAAGGTTTGTGATAGGTGCGTAGCGCCTGTCCCCTTTTCATTGGCGGAGAGACCAGCAGCATGCCGGCCTCTCCGTGTCACTATCTAATACATGATGACTACACTACACTACGAGACGACGAGAAGAGTAGATGAGGAGGACATGGGTACGGACAGCATAACGACGGGGAAGAGGGAATAGATGCTCGAAACTGACTCTGACACCCCTCCTTATATACACTGTGCCACGTCAGATACCACGCCTCGCGCACAGACCTCTTGAAAATTTCCTCCCCTCTGCCCTTGCCTTCCTCGCCTCCGTTCGCTTAATCATATTTTCCGCTACACTCGATCGTAAAACGAGGCAGTCTAGCATGTCCAGGCTACGGGTCCACAAGTCCATAGTAATAGAACCATTTTCTGTTATTTCCGACTCTATTTTACATACACAGTGCTACCGAAATCTAGATTGCTACTCCTGCAGACCGAAAGCCAAGCAAAACCAAGTCCATCGGCCTCGAAACACTCAGGCTTTACAGAAACACCAACTCCAAAGCCACTTATACAGCCGAAAACTACAAGACTCTACAGTTCCGTGAAACTTCGCGAAATGAAACCAAGCAACGCGAGAAACTTGAAGTTGGAGTGGAGGAGTTGGGAGAGCTGTAGAGAGCTTCAAGACGCGGAAAATTGAAGGGCGGCGAGATTGGCGAGAAAGGAAAGGAAAGGGGCTCGATCGCCGGTTTCGAGAGAGGAAGAGGAGGAACTCTGTAGACACAATGTCAGTAGCAAACCGGAATGAAACACGTGCCTTAACCGTGACGGTACGGTGTCGCTTCCTTTGAACGCTCGCGCACCGAGTCAATTTGGGGTCGGGAGAGCTGGGAGGGTGATAAAATGGGCTCGATTCGTATACTCTTCGTTATTTTCGGACCACCAGGGAAGAGTTCTGCGTATCGAGCCGAAAAAAGGTTGGGAGGGTGGGGAGAGGCGTCGATTCGTCTGTATATCGCTCGTTGAGGGTGGGGAAACAAGTATCGGAGGTTGAGAGGGTCGGGAGGGTCGGGTAGGGACAAAATGGCGTCGATTCGTACAGACATCGTCGTAACGCGATCGTGAAAGGCGGAGAGGATGTGGATGGCGCCGAATCGATGGGACGAGGCCGTGGTACCGATACAATGGCGAATTTCTGTATATATATTGCATTTGAGACCGACGGGAGCGAAAAAAAGAAGAGACGTACCAAAAACTCCCTCGAGTCATCCCAAAACCGTTATTCCGCCATAAAACAAGCTGTCTGACGAGAGGTTTGTGTTATTTTGAAGAAGCGAGGAGGTGGAGGACGGGGAGCTTCGTGGGACCGATAAAATGGCGCATTTCTATATAGACATCGTTAGCGAGCATCACCGAAGCAGAAGAAACAAGAAACGAACCTATTCACCCATTAGAAACTCGATTTCGAGGGCTTGAAGCGTAGGAGGAACCGATAAAATGGGGAAATTCTATACATACATTGTTCATCAGCAGCGGAAAGAATCGTAGCAGCTGTAATACTCACCGTTGCGATGCGTCGAGTTCGTGGGATGAGAGAGATGATTCGGGGAGCTCAGTTTGTTCTGTCTCGTGGAAATCCGGTCCTTGTGTGTCGTTCCAAGAGTCGGGGGAAGGAGAAGCGAGGGTATCAATAAAATGGAGAATTTCTGTATATATATCGTTGATCAGCGCTGGTCTAAGCTTTAGAATGAATGTGCTTACCATTTCCCAGACTTTCCAAACGCGCAGTCGCCAAAATTCGAGGAAAAGGTACGGAAAACGTCCGTATCGAGGCGGTGTCCTCAAAGAGTTGTTTCGAGACACTTGACGGATGATGAAAGGTCGAAGGAACGAGAGAGGAGGAGGATGGGAACGGAATGTGGTTGGATAGGCCGAAAGAAACGACGAAAACGTCAAGTTCATTGGCTTCAGAAAAAGAGAAAAATGGGTCCGAGAAAAAAGGGAGGGCGTAAATGATCCAGCATGAGGTTAAATAGACACTGGTGAGCGGTGGACAGGGAAGGCATGGGCGGCGAAACGACGGTGGTGGTGTGGAGGAAGAGAACGGGTTCAGAGTCCGATCGCCAAAGTGGAAAGCGGCGCCAAGTCCTTCAGGGGCTCGGGAACCAGGGTTCACCGAATACTCAAGTCCACCTCCACATCGTCAGTTCCACCCAATTCTTGCAATATAGAAGTATGATATAGATGTATGTGTATGAGTATAACTCGAGCTGAGAGTGTCAGTCAAGAAATTCCAGTCGCGCGAAGAATTTTTGCCCGAGTCTGGCATCCCCTTTCCTGCTCCTATCCCTCCTTCTCCTCCTCGTTCTTCGTCTTTTCCCCCCTTCTCATCGCCCTACTCATGCACCGGCTGCACAGATAGACGCCCGTAGTATACCAGAGACGTGGACCAGTGAGCAGCTGCCAGCAGGAACGGACAGGGATAACGGGGACCTCAATAAGCTGTCCCTCTCCTCGTCGTACTCTTCTTCGCCTTCGCTCGTTTCTAGCGGCGACTTGGCCCACTAGTGTGTGGGACCCTGGGCGCTAGGACCCTTCGCTTAGGTCTTAGCCGATATGGCATCATTCTGCAATTTTCTTTCAGACTCTGGAACGCCATCCATTCGGAAACGCACGAATCTGCTTACCTCTCCGTTTCCCTATAAATAGTGGCCTGGTTTCGCCTTAGAGTCCCCATCTCCCTTCCTCTACTCATCTACTCCTCCTCTTCTCTACTCTCATCCTCTCTCTCTCGTCTTACTTCTCGCTTCTCGCCACTCATCCACCACTCCACCTCCCTATCTCTGACCTCGCTTTACCCAGCTATCATGAATCCTGCGTCGTCTTACTTGCCCCAGTTGTAAGTCTGCGTGCTTATTTCAACTCCTAGTCTCGTTTCTAACCATTATCTTTCCTTCTTTACTTTGAACGTAGGAAAGGCAAACGGCTCGATCACTAGAGTTTATCAAAGGCAAGTCAACCTTTCGGATTAGTAGCTTTGACTTCGCTCTAATACCCTCTATTTACAGTCATCACGACTACTTCTTTCCTTTCTAACGGTCAGAGTTTCTTGTGGTTTAATTTGTCAATTACTTTTCTGACCTTACTTTGCAGATTTCGCATTCATCACTTGGACTCACTCGGCTGTCCTGATCACTACGGTCAGTACAAGGTCATTTTTGAATTGTATTCCGTTAATACATTTCGTTTCGAGTTGTATTGACACTTTGGTAAGTGTTCCAACACTTCTTACTTATTCTTGCGCATCTGAATCATTGATTCCAGGTCGGTTCACTGACAATTTTCACTTATTCATGTTCATGTGAGTACGACTCACATCCTTTTGACCGCTGTACAAAATTTCTAATCACATTCCTAGTTCATTTCTACATCCTTTTGCTCGTCGTCGTCGTCGTCGTCGTCGCCGGTGACGAGGACCTGTTCGGCGCTGTGTGTCACAGCGACTAGATCAGGTACCGGGTATGTAATCGGTTGACTTTTTCCCTCCCTGACACTTACGCAATTCCAACCTTCGCCATTGTCCTCGTTAGCCGACCGATCGAAACGCAGAAACTTTAATGCAGGGCAAGTCCCTGATGATTCTGGCTCACGACTAGGCTCTGGGTCCGCTTCCGCGCTGTCTGAAGATCGGGGATGGTTACACCTACTCATCCCCATCTGCATCCCTTGAAACCAAGGTCTCGGTGAGTGGTGACTTCATTCTCCATTTTGAGATTGTACTCACTTTGCTTTCCCGGGTGCTGACATCTCTCGCAACCTCACCAACGACCTCGAATACATCCACTCATCCCCATCTGCCTACACCTCGACCCTAGGAATGGATTTCGATCGGGTAAGTCCCTTATGATCTCGTTCCCAAAATAGTCATGCTCACTTCCTTCCTCCCCACACCCTCAATTCTTTGTCTCCGTCCTCAGGAACTCTTCGCGACCTTGAAGGTAAGCCTCAGAAGGTTCGCACCTAATATTCCCAAAGGAGCTGACATGAATACTTGACGCAAACGGATGCTTACCCCGAAATCCGCTAATTCCTCAAGTCTTCACTTTTCCGCAGCAAACTCTGGACTCTCGAGGACCTCACCAACGACCTCGAATACACTTACTCATCCCCGTCTGCCTACACCTTGACCTGGGCCATGAGGTAAGCCGCTCCATTTCGTTCCCAAAATGGTTTACTTACATGTCTGCTTCCTCCCCGCTCCCTAGAATCTTTGTCCCCTTCCCCGCGCTGCAACGGAGCGACTCGAAACAATCTAGACCCGAAAGGTAAGTCATGCGAGAGTCGTTCCTGAGATCTACGAAGAGCTGACATCAGTATTCCAGACGTTCCGTGACAAAATCCCAAGTTTACCCGAATAACAGAAATCCTTGAATTCTTCGTCAAGGGCAATACACTGACCTATGTCACTTATATCACCGACATGGTACATCTCTGGTGAGCCTTTGATACCGTTTGCGACAGCTGACAACAAGATTTTGGTTAGTAATTTCGTTTTTCGTCACCGGAGCAAAATTCTCGATTTCTCCATGAGACGTGTACGCAGACAGATGCGGTTACGCTTCCCTGAGAGGTACGTGGTACTAGATTCTTCACCCGAGTTTACGAACGGCTGACTGCAACGCTCATCGTTCTAGAACGAAATCGCTTCGCGGTCGATCTGAAAAATTCGAATTCCCAAACAAGTTTGATATATCAACGTACGGCTCCTGTTCCCCCACATTACGACACTATTACCACATCCAGGGCCGAGTTTGCTGAGGGTTGGTATTCGTTTTCAAAGCTGAGGCTCCCTTCCTCCCCCTCGCGCCAAAACACTCCGCCAGTCCAAACGAACGTGATACTCGCCGCGTAACCGTTCTAGACGTCATACTAGATGATCAGTAAGTCATGCCATTACGTTTCCAGAACGATCTACTCACGTCTTTGACAGTTCATGTTTTCCCCACTTTCCGGGGGAGATTCTTGGTTTTCCACCCAAAACCCTGGAAGAACTCGTCCAAATCGTATGGCAGATCGATGGTAAGTCCTTTCTATCCGTTTTTGATCGTTTGATTTGAGGTTAATCGTCCGTGTTCAAGTGTTTACTTGAAGATTTGTCCCATACCCGTCCGAAAATGACGCATTGACGTCCAACGACGGATCTACGCCCCACGATCAATGCAGCCCCTTGTTCGTAGGCTATGGATGACCCCTGGACCGAGTTTGCAAGAGACCACGAGCGGTTCCCGATGTTTGACCCATGGACTGCCTCCACGCGCCGACTTGCCAAAACGACCGAATATGGCAGAACTAGCGCCAGGAGAACGTTCCCTAAGGATCACCAAGTAAAAGTCAAGTCAGTTTGACAAGGTTCATTGAATACTCACCGATCTATGGTCGCTTTTTGCATTTTTCATCTCTAGGGACAGAACCTTTGTTTCCTGATGGAAACCTTGATATATCGGTTTGGTTTGGGTGTTCCCTAGACGGTACGTCCCTTGCTCATCTTTGATATCGTTTCTGTTTCGCTGACGTCGGATTTGATGATGTTAGCGAGCACTCGGCTGGTGACGCGGTCGAAAATTTGGATTTCCCGGCGAACGACGAAACGCTGGCCAAACGCGATCATACCTCCGAGATCATAGGGTATTGGCGCACCTACGACCGAGGATTCAAGACGATACATCGAGATTTCAAAATTTCGACCCATGGAACGTCCTCATGGTCCGAAATTTTAAACCTCGGAGAAACGCCCCAGGGACGCCGTAGAAACGATGGGTAGACTCTACTGATACTATGTAAGTGGTTTCGCAAGTCTGGGAGTGAATACTAACTCACCTATGCTGATATTTCGTGGTTACCTCCCCCAGGTCACCGAGCTCGATAACTCGACAAGGACTCTGCAGGGTCGAAATCGAACGACATAACCTTGATGGTATGTCGTTTGCGTATGATCTCCCGCACCCCCGAAGCCCTGACACTCCGTTTTGCAGATTTCACCCAGCCCGCCCATAATCTTCAAATTTTCGATTTTCGAGCTCGAATCTTGATGGATTGCTTCGGTTCTTGTTGTACCTCGGAGGTAAGTCATCTATGAGTCGTTTAGTATCGGGTACAACACGCTGACATGGTGTGAAATAGAATAACCTTGAGTTTTCCTCGCGACCGTCCAGGAAATCTTGAATAACTCAACAAGGGCGAAACGCTGGCCGAATCGAAGTATACCCCCATAATCGTAGCCGATGTCGTCACCTCTGGCCGAGTTTACGACAGGCTGCATGAAGAGTTGAAGATTTCGACCGTGAGTCGGCTCCCTTGGTCAAAATTTCGAAATTGGATGGAACCGCCGGACGAACGCCGGGGACACGATGGTACAACCTATACAAAACGTATGTGAGTTGGTTCGTACCTGTTAGTATGCTTGTTACTCACAAATTTTTGATTTTTTGATTTTTCCCCCTCCAAGGGTAGATGGCCGAATTTCTCGTTTGGACCTTATCCGTTCGGCTCAGAAGTTGCGGCGCATCGAAGGTATGTTGTTTGAACATTTTTGACTGTGTTCACGGGAGGCTGAATGGTACCCATGACCCACCCTCCGAAGCGAAAATTCGAAGAATCACTCGTTCATGCGAAATAACAAAGGCAAACGGTGTATTGGGAGTATAGAAGACATATGTGAGTACTTATCAGATGATATACGGGCCTACCTTTGGCCGTTTGACCTATTCCGTGCTGACCCTCCCTCGCAGGACACCTTGGTCAATAACTCCTCCCCCTCGAAACGGCTTTGTCCAACAACCATACGGCCTTGTAGCGACGTGTCGAGAGTACGTTTGCCCAAGTTTGCGAAAGGGAAGGACGAGTAACGGTCGAGTCGTCGAAGAATTGCTTCCGAAGGGTAAAATTTTGAAAAATTGATTTTTTCTGATTTTGTTGGTTGTGACGAGCTTCGGGAGTGCTATTGGAGTTTTTCGAGGCTTTGGTGAGTTGGCTCCACTTGCCCTTGAGTGGGCATAGTCTTGCTGAGCCGAGTTGTAGAGCGGGCTTGTGGGCAGGCGGTCGTGGGGAGAGTTTGGGTATGGTTCGGACTTGTGGGGGTGAGGGAGCAAGCAGGGAGCAAAGGGAGAGGGTCGAGTAGCGTAGCTGTAGGTAGGGCAAGCTATGATTCGATACCGATGCATGTATGCTACTCACCAAAATCCAATATAGTGCCGTTTTTGTCTGTTCGGCTTTTTTTCAACCATCTCTACCATCTCCGTCGAAGAAGCAGGCTCAGGTATTCAGCGCCAGCTTCTGAGGCTCGTTGGTGTTGGTGTTGGTGTTGGTGGGCGGAGAGCATGGAGTCGAGGAGGGAAGAGGAAGGACGGAGGAAGAGAGAGAGGTGTGGGAACGGGAACAGGGTTGCAGATCGGCTCAAAGAGGGGATGGCAGAGGAGTCGAGTGACGAGTCAAAGTGGATGGCGTTGTTGTTGAAAGATGCTGGCAATGAGCCGGAAGGGATCTTGACTCGTGTCGATGCTGGAAGGAAAGCAATCGGAATGGCGCCTACTTGCTTTTCGCTTATCTTTCGTCCGGGTAATGCTTGTACGCGCCGTTCGCACTCACCCAGCTCATTGTCTGATTTTTCGTTTCACAGTCTAGCGGGCCCATCGGAACTTGGAGCAAACTGGCCGCGAAGAGGTCATTTGAGGCCATTCCTCGTTCCTTGGGCGTTGTAGGACACCCAGTCCGGAAAAGGGCTGGACTTTTTCTGCTTCCCGAACTCGCGGTCGTGCTCTGCAAAGACTAGGCTGCAGAGCTATAAATAGCCCACCCAATAAGAGGGAATCCATATGCTGCTTTTGCGTCTTCGTTTCCACCAGTTCCATAAAAGCATACGCCTGTGGCTCTACCCCGAACCGCTTTATAAGCTCGCAGGATTCTCCCGGGTGTGCTTCCTTCCTTTTCTCCCTCGAGACCCACTTTCTTATCCTCGTCCTCATCGTAGTGACTTATGGCTGGCCTCGAAAGAGACGTTGCCATCACTGGCGCACTCGCTGACCCCACTGTCGCGCCAGTCGTTCTGCACGAGAAGTCGGAAAAACGTTCGTCGTCGGAAGCATCGATTTCGGATGTCGAACATGAACTTGATGGGATTCACGATGGCCTCGAGTTCCCTACGGAAGAAGAGAAACTGACGCTGCGTAGGGTGTCGGACGCCATTCCCTGGAATGCTTATAGTCAGTATTCTTGCTCATCTGGCCTTCGTTTTCCTGATTTCTCTTTTTACTTCAGTGATCGCAATGGTGGAGCTTGCTGAACGTTTCTCGGTACGTTTGCCTTCGGTTTTTGAACGCTGAACTTCTCATTAATTTTTCTTAGTTTTACGGTAATTCTCTTTAGCTTCATTTGAGTGAGAGATGTAACTGAAGTCGTTATCGGGAACAGGCAGTACTGTCGTCTTTGTAAGTGACTTTCTTTTTCCTCGCGATCGTCATTGACCACCTGCGCTATCAGACGAACTTTATTCAATTCCCCATCCCCGACGGCTCAAGAACCGGTGCCGGTGGACCCCTCGGACAGTCCGGTGCCCTCGGCCTCAAACAACAAGCTTCCACAGGTCTGACGACTTTCTTCCAATTCTGGTATGTCGTACGAACGGTGGATTCAACCAGTTGATTGAATTACCTTCGCTTCAGGTGTTATGTCACGCCGCTTGTCGGCGCTTGGATTGCTGATAGTTTCCTCGGTCGGTACAACACCGTGTGCTGGTCGGTTGGAATCGCCATAATCGGACATATCCTGTTGATTGTGTCCGGGCTCCCGTCTGTCATCGACAAGCCAGGTGCTATTGGTGCCTTCGTCATTGCCATTATCGTTATGGGCATTGGTACTGGTGGCTTCAAAGCCAACATTTCCCCCTTGGTAGCCGAACAATACCAACGCTCCAAACTCTTTGTCGTGACGCAGAAAAATGGAGAGCGTGTTATCGTGGACCCCTCGTTGACGGTTGCCAGGATTTACA